>APFE031146900.1:0-82832 GCA_000404065.3 Pinus taeda | reverse complement strand
GCATTTCCCCGTTTCCAAAATTTGGGGAGGTCGCGTTTCGTATGCATGCTCGTTTCAGAAACTCGTACCCGTTTCCCCGTTTCGTGCAACTTAGCTCTTGAGATATCTTCGAGGTAGAATCACTTATGGCCTGAGATACACTGTAGGAATGTGAGGCTCCATGGTTACTCTGATGCAGACTGGGCTGGCAGTGTGGTGGATCGCAAAAACACATATGGATGTTGCTTCTCTCTAGGTTCTACTTCGATATCCTGGATGAGCAGGAAGCAAAAGTCAGTTACTTTGAGCACCGCTGAGGTTGAATACATTGCTATTAGTATGGCCTCCTGTGAAGCTATTTGGTTGAGGAAGCTGTTTAGTGAGCTGTTTGGACATGTGCTAGATACCATTGTAATCTATTGCGTCAACCAGTGTGGGATTCGTATTTTTGAGAATCCCGTGTTTCTTGACCACTCAAAGGATATTGATCATAGATACCACCTTATCTGGGATATGGTACAACGGGAGCAATAAGGCTCCGACACATTGGGATTGATGATGAGGTCGCCGATATTCTTATGAAGTCCCTTGGGAAGGTCAAATTCTCAACTTTTTGTGAACGACTTGAAGTTGTGGAGAGACCCTCTTATGAGGGTCCCGTATGAGATGGATGTTGAGCTCCGGGGGGCTTAGGGTACTTCTTGGAGCGATGAGCGACCATAGGGTGAGTGGTTCACCTTTCCCTAGTGGTGCACGATATACAAGGTGAGTGATTCACCTTTCCTTGTGATACCCGATGTTGAGATATGAATAGGATGAGTGGTTCACCTTCTGCTATGGCATATGAGTAGGATGAGTGGTTCACCTTCTCCTGCATGTATGTCCTACCCATGAAGTCTGGGACTCATGAGAAGTAACTCTCATTTGGCCAATGAGTAGGGAAATGAGAATGGGGACCATAGTACTACCAATGGACACATCGTGTACTACCGTACTTCTTATGATAGGATGTTTGATATTGATATGGGATCAACGGAAACTGACTTCGGGTCAGTTAAGAGTAGTATGACACACTCTCGATTATTGGAGACTGACTTCAGGTCAGTGGAGAATGGTATGATAGATTCTCGATCATTTCTTCTTTCTTCATGGTTCAGTAGAGCAAAGCAAAGACAGGGATGGTACAAATTGTCAGATAGTTTGGCAGGTGAAGTTCTTCCTAGTTAAGAGGGAGCGTTAAATTTGGCAACTAGGGCCAAACTTCACCCTAAACAACTCATATGAGGCAACTGATATTTTTATTGGAGTCCTCTCTCCGAGAAGTGTAGGATTGATCTAAGGATCATCTCATTCTGACATGTACAAATGAAATTATGAATTTACTTTGTTTATGGACAAATTGTCATTGGCCAACAAACTAATGTAGGCTCATAAGCCCAACAATCACGTCTATTCATCCTCAACGTTTGCATATAAATACAAGGTGCCTCCTCCTCATGTAGGCTACTTCACCCACTAACATATTTCTCTCTCCTTCGTTGATTGGGTACGGATTTCTGAGGTAGCTCTCCACACGTGCGAAGAATATCATCTCTTTTCTGTCCCTACGTTGACCAACATTGACTAAAGTTGCAGAAGAGTTTTTGACCAACGATGACTTGTTTTGACTGTGTTTTGTGAGGGATATCTCTATTTGAGTAGGCCGCATTCCTGGGCACAAAAAACGACGTTGCTTGACCAGCGTTGACTATAGAAGGGTTTGCTGCAGCATTGACTTTCATTGACCAGGTTTGATTGGATATTTTCGTTCTATTTTTGGGTTAATTTGACTTGTTGTTGGAGGCCGAGTTGATCGAGTTTGACCGAGCTATTTTGGAGGTCAAAATCTGCCCTGTTGACTAGCGTTGACTTTTTGGTTAGGGCTTTCTGTTATTTCTGTTTGAGTGGTCAGATTTCACTTTGATTGGGCAAGTGAATATTGCATATTGTACTCTCCCTGTTGAACTTTTGAACAATAATAAGAAGAATTGATCAAAGGGTTGCCCCACATTAGGGTTTGTCCCTGGCTAGTGCCATATCTTGTGTCCTCTTGTCTTTATTTGTCTTCTACTGTTATTGTTTATGTTCTATCTGCATTTTACTATCATGTTGATGTGATTGCTAATCAGGTTATTGATATTGGGCTAATAAGAAAATTGAAGTAAAATTGCTCTTAAGCACAGAACATACCGTTGTTATCTAAAATTAACACCCAGGTTGTGTGCCTACATCTCGTGTTTTCTTCTGTTTATTGATTGACATTAGTCTTGATGATAAGAATAAGATAAATAGAAAGAAGAAAACTAATAATGAAACATCACAAGATAATGTCATAATAAGAGAAATCAATTAACTTGCCACCCTATTGGATTTCTCAATAGATCTTATCCATAGTCTGGTGGGGGCTACAACTTTAGGAGTACTTGTGAAAATTTGGATGCCCCAAATTTCTATTGCAAATTGATTAAGGTTCTTCTATCTGTTAATCACTAAGCAAATTATTTACTGTTTCCTATGGTAAACACCAAAACTAATACATTGCAAACTTCACCATTTAAATAAAATGCGGAAACAAGAAATTGAACAAGAAAGAAATACAAAACACATCTACACAGTTATTTTTGGACAAATGTCCCTGGAAATACACAATGTGGGAAAACTGGTGCAACAACCGAGGGTTTTATTATTATGTAGTAGTAATTTTGAGTAGAATTCGTTGGATGCTCAACTGGCTATTTGATACAGAGAGAAACTGGGTAAAACAAATAGTGAGATGATCTCACCCCGTCATTGGAAGAACCGACTTTGATATCCTTGGAAATAAGCCTCTGCATCAACCTCTGCGCAAAACTGCGTCAGCCACACACAGTCTTTGCGTCATCTCTGCTGGAACTACGTTGCCCCTCCTTCTGATCCTCTGTTGGCTGGAAACTTCAACTTTTAGCCTCCCGGTCTCACACCCCGACTTCCGGCTTCTGAAACTCAATTTCCTCAGCAGGAATTTGATCTCCCTCTCAGGCTCTTCGCTGCAACATCGTAGCTCTACATGGCCTAGCGTCGGTCTCTTTGAACGTAGTTCTACCATCTCTGGCTTGTACTCTCCGGCCCAGGAAAACTTCCCTTTAGATACTATCCTTGCCACTCAGTGCAAAAGATCACTTCGAATTCTGTCCCCAACAATTGCTGTGCTTCAGAAATTCAATTTTTTGATCTCTACTCGACGTGTTCTCCAAGTGCCCATTGATGTCCTTCTTATAATCCTCCAATTGAGAACCAACGACCTAGATTAGATTCTAATCAATGCCTCGGTTCATTTGGACTCGATCTCCGTCTTCTTTTAGAAGTTTCACCCACAGTTAGATTAATACCCTTTAATTATTTTAATTGCCTAAGCTTAGACATAGGTACCCATTAAAAATAGTTAATTATTTTAATAAAACTGTCTCTAAGTGAAATTTCCCAAAACAATTTCTGGGTATTGGAGAGAATGCATGTGTCTAAGGCTCCTTGCAAATTTTGAGACTTAGAGCACATTCGATGCTACTAGAAATCAACACTCCCTTTTAGCGAGGAATGTGCTTTGGTGATGCAACCTGCTGAAGCATCACTTTGACTCTGAAACATGTCCCTCTGCACTGTTTATGTTTGACATCATTGCTCACCAACTACTGTACAAACGCTACATTTGTACTGTTGTTGGCCCTGTCACTGCTAACGCTGCATCTGTACTGCAACTCCCTCTCAAATTCTGCATTTGTGCTGTTGCTGTTTTTGGCACTACCACTACCAACATTGTATCTGCACTGGAACCTTCTCCAATTGCTGCTGCTACTACATCAACAACGAAAAAGCATCCCAAATTACTGAACAAGTGTTAGTATGATGCATCTTGTTGCTGGATTGACTGCTGCTAGTCTCTACGTTGACCCTTTGAAGCCTCTACGTTGTTGTTGACCTCTGCTCTATGCCAATGGCATTGCTTCTAACTCTGCTCTACGCTGCTCAGTCTCTGGCGCTCCTAGCCACTGTAACAGTCACTCCAACACTCCTCTACACCAACTGACACTGGTCTATCTTGGTACTTCTGATTTGGGTTCCCGTAGCAAGGAATTGATCAGAGAGATGGGCTCCTCACGGATCCTGCCCATCTGCAGTCCTTTCGAACTACAACTCTAGATCACCCCACCTCCCTCTTGGAGGTATTTGGGCTGTCATGGCAAACTCCTCGCTCTTCACGGGTGCAACTTTTGGATCATGCTTCTCATCTTTCTCCTTCTTTCTGAGAGGAAACTGTGTTGCGTAGTGACCGAATTCACCACACCTGAAGCATTTAATATTCGAGACGTCCTTCTTATGCTCCGCTGTTCCTACTGCCCATTAGATGTGAGGGCTGCATTCTCTTCCTCCTCCTTGGGCTTCGACCTATTGCTGTTGCTTCTGTCAAGTTTACACTTGACCAAGTCTCTCCTCAGCTCCTCTTGCTTAAGAGTCGCACATATTCCTTCCCAGTCCGATAGGTTCTCCCTGTCGAGGATGCTCTGGACAAATACTCGACAGTCCTTTGAAACTGAGTTGAGGGCCAACCTTACAATCTTAGAAGACTGAGGTGTAGACCTCACAGCTGCTAGCTCATCTCGGGTCTCCTGAAGCTTTGCAAGGAACGAATCAATGTGTTCCTCCTTCTGCATCTACGTGGACCTCATCTTCTGCTCCAAATACATCTTCTGCTGGTCGGAAGATTCTTGATACAATGTCGACAATGCATCCCACATCTCCTTGGCAGCCCCTCTGCCAACGAGGTGACAGACCACATGATCCTTCACTCCCTTGAGGATCATTCTCTTTGTTTTTGCCATCTCTCCCTTGTACTTTTTGGGCGGATCCGGATTCGCGGGCACAACTACCACACTGTTGACATAGGTCTTGAGAAAATGTTCATCCAGAAGGCATGACATCCTTGCCTTCCAGATCACATAGTTGGATGCACCATCCAATTGATCTTGATCTCTCAACCCACTGGCTGCCATTTCTGCCACTTCTTTCTTCTGACATCTTTCTGCCCAACAACCACCTTTAGAAAACCGTGTCACACCAGGAACCCCTCTTCGCTGAAGCTTTTGCTGCACTGCTCCCTCTGCCGCTGACAAATCTCGATCTGGAAATCCTACCTCCGTTGACTCACTCAGAGAGATTTACCGCAAAATCTTGCCCTTCTGGCCTAAACTGCGCACTCACTTTGGGGATTCGATTTGCTTCCTATGCAGCGCTTCGACTTCCCTTCTTCCTTCAGTGCTGGGCTCTTCCGGCACTGCTCTCTTGTTTCACCTGCAACTTTGATACCATGTGAAAATTTGGATGCCCCAAATTTCTACTGCAGTAACTGATTAAGTTCCTTGTATCTGTTAATTACTGAACAAATTATTTATTGTTTCCTATAGTGAACACCGAAACTAATGCACTGCAACCTTCACCATTGAAATAAAATGCGGAAACAAGAAAATGAACAAGAAAGAAATACACAACACATCTACACAGTTATTTTTGGACAAATGTCCTCAGAAAAACCCAATGTGGGAAAATTGGTGCAACAATTATGGGTTTTATTATTATGCAATAGTAATTCTGAGTATAATTTGTTGGATGCCTAACTGGCTATCCGATACAGAGAGAAACTGGACAAAACAAATAGTGATATGATCTCACCCCATCACTGGAAGAACCGGCTCTAGTCTCACTTGAAATGAGCCTCCGCATCCCTTCTACGTCAGCGTTTGCACAGAACTGCGTCAGCCCCACGCAATCTCTGTGTCACCCTTGCTGGAGTGTGTTGCCCCTCCTTCTGATCCTCTGCTGGTTGGAAACTTCAGCGTTCAGCCTCTCGGTCTCGCTCCTTGACTTCCGACTTCAGAAACTCGATTTCCTCAGCAGGAATTCAATCTCTCTCTCAGGCTCTGCACTGCGACAACATAGCTCTGCGTGGCCCAACAAGAGCCTCTTTGGATGTCGTTCTTCCCTCTCTGCCTTGTACTATCCGGCCCAGGAAAACTTCCCTCTAGATACTATCCCTACCCCTCACTGCAAAAGATCACTTTGAATTCTGTCCTCGACAACTACTGTGCTTTAGAAATTTGATTTTCTGATCTCTACTCTACGTGTTCTCCAAGTGCCCATCTATGTCCTTCTTATAATCCTCTAGTTGAGAACCAACGCACCAGATTAGCTTCTAATCAATGGCTCAGATCATTTGGACTTGATCTCCTTCTTCTTCTAGATGTTTCACCCACAATTAGATTAATACCCTTTAATTATTTTATTTTCATAAGTTTAGACTTAGGCACCTATTAAAAATAATTAATTATTTTAATAAAACTATCTCCAAGTGGAATTTCCCAAAACGATTTCTGGGTATTGAAGAATGCATGTGTCTAAGCCTCCTTGCAATTTTTGAGACTTACAACACATCTGATGCTACCAGAAATCTTAGTGATGATATTTCAGTTTAATTGGAAGTGGATTTAAAATGTTGAACTTATTATGGTACAAATTTAGATATCATTTTTGCGATTAACTGTGTAGAGTCTAGACTATTCAAAATCATCAGAAATTGGTCAGTTGAGACTAATACTCATGGAAATGGTGATAGATTAATGACTTACTCTATGCAGTTAATCCCAAAAATGATATCTATGGTGATAGATTAATGACTTTTTCTATGCAGTTAATCCCAAAAATGATATCTAATATGTTGCACTGCAAAAGCCTCTCAATGCTTAAATGAAAAGAGTGAAGGGAGCTCTATCTAGATAGTTCATCAGGCACAATACTTGCTGAAGTTTTGCAAATGGGGTAGCAAGCGAAGATACATGTAAAGCAGTGACCTTTCCAAGCCAACAGGCTTGCTGGTAGCAGAGGCAACGACACTAACTTTTTACAGCCTTGATATGAAATCAAAAGCCAAATCCATACATGATTGCAGTATCATTTTTTGCACTTGCTGTTTCATATATGATGGGGATAAGATCGAAGTGGGCTGTGAAACAAAATGGAATATCGTTACCATGCCATTTTATGTGTAACGAAGTACTACACTGGAAAGCAGGAACCTAGTGCTCATATATATCTTGCACAAGTGGTGCCAAGGGTGTGAGAACCACTTGTGTGGCTCGCCCCTGTAATATGGGAGAGGCCATCAGATGATTATAAGTGTTCTAAGATCTTTTGCAAATGTCCTTGATTAATAAACAACAATAAAGTATGAAGTTGCATAAAAAGATTTTGGCATCTCTGAGGGATCTCATAATCTCTTGAAGTGTGGATGGCTACAGCCAGAGGATCTAGGGGCCATGCCAGTCCAGGAATATATCTCTGAAGTTGTGAGTGAGGGATAAGCAAAAACCCAGTAAAATTATTTCAAGTGGTATGTTTATATCATTCATTCATTTGAAGAACAATCTTTATGTAATGGCTCTGAGCTTTGTTGCCTCCATACAGGTTGTTTTCAGCACAGTTGTTTTCCATAGATGAAGCCTACACCATCTTTTACATGTTCAAATCTCTAGGAAAAATCTGCCAGTCTCCCCATAGGGAACACACCGAAAAATTATAAATGTTCCGTGAAATAAATGGGGATGAAAATTTAATAGACCTCCACCATCAAGGGTTAATCTGTGTTAACTGTTACCATTACATGCAGCTTCTGATTAATCTTGAACAGAGGACTCGAAGTGTGTTCATTTTCTGGTATGGGCATGGATGAGAGCAAGATTTTCTGATAGACTACTGTATTTTCCTGCTTATCAGCTAACAGCGTAGCTTTCTTGCCGTTTCCTGTGTTCATGATGTGATTTTCTTACTTTCTGTTCCTTGTGTGCAGTTTTATAGTTTGAGTGTTATTATGTTCTGTAATCTTGTGTGCAGTTCTATGGTTAATGGATTCCGATGGTTATAGCATGCACACTTATAACATAGTGCTGTGAATTCTATTTCTTTCGCCTGATTCAGTATTATTGATCCTCTTAGGTGTAGGATCTCTGCAGCACCATCAACAAGGCTATTTTTTCAAACCCCAGCTAAGCATGATTCATGTCATCCCTATCATGACTTCCTAATCATGACATCATAATCATGAACTCCTAACACAATTTCATCGGTATCTCACAAAATATATGAAACTGAAGTTTTTAAGCAGACTCCCTTTTCAATGGTATGTGCTTTAATAACAATATCAATAAGATGTCAGACACTAAATCACTAAACAGGTTAAAGGGCAAAATATGGTGATCACAGCTGACTAACATTTGACATAATGTGCTTTATTTATGCAACAGTGAATACTATACATCTACTGTTTATGAGCATTTTCTGTCTTAAACAATACAACTAAATTATCAATTTGATATGGGGCACTGCGTTCATTACCTTACAATTGGATTGTAATATTCTCTTGATTTTCACTGTGACAAACTTGGCTAACCAGAATAAAGCATAGCTTCAAATTGTTTTTTGTCTAAGTTCTGTGAATGTGACATCCTCCATCTGCTACTTTGAGATTGTAGCTTCTGGTTGGATTTTCTTAGATATTCTTGAAAACTGCCAGAAATCTAAGTTTTGTCATTTCTGATTTAACTATTGGTATAGTGAGGACTAACAAGCATTAACTTGCTATATTCTTTGGTGGTGCTTTCTAAGGATTAGCCATTTTTGATTGAAGATATATTTGGTTGAATTGCAGGACTGGACCATTTGGCATAGAAGTGGGAAGGGTGGTAGGTGGTGGTTTAGTACCTGGTACGCAAACACCTTTTGGGTTATGGTAGATGATATTGCCTACACTTATGTTGTTATAATCAGGCTGAAGTGAATTGTTGGTTATTTCCATATAATTGATATTTTCCCCTGAATTTAAGTATTTATTTATACATGACCATAAACAAGAATGGGGAATGGGTAGCCTAGTGGGTTAGTTGAATTGGCTTGAACAGACTGTTTCAAGGCAGAGTTTGCCTGTGAGTTCCCCAATTCTATCTGGTCCAGCTGAGGTTCAAGTCTGGCTGGGCATTTATGGTAAAAGGTCACTCGTGTAAATATTTTTACTGCAGTTTGTCATGCATTATCTTATTTTGCATTAGGGTTGTTATCATAGCTAAATATATGCGACGATCCATCATATTATAAAACTTATGAAGTATACATTTATTTCATAGTTTATGATTTATATCATTGCTGTATTTTCCCTTCCTAGCTTTGTTGGCTGAATTATGTGGTCTAAAATATCGGCTTCATGCATCAGAATCTTTCAATGTTTGTACAATCATTATTGTAATTCTCACCCAAATTTGTTGTAAATCTTCATCTAATGCTATGGGATCTAGAATTTTTAGTAGCAAGGGAAAACATCAGAAATTATAAAAATTATCTGCAGTTGCTAGCAGTAATAGAATCTCATTATTCATTTTGTGTGAGCCTATTTGACATTTAAGCTACATTTAAATGATCTTCAAATACATTCTTTCCTTATGAAGTAGTGTGTTCGCAGTTTTTGTGTGCATCTGATATGGCTTCTCAATGCAATTTCCTTAACAGTTAACTCGCTAATTTTCTTGTCATTTTATCAACACTCAGATTTGTGTAGTTTTATTCATAGCTGGCCTTTGTTTTTTGAGAAATGCATTATATATTACTTCATGGAACAAAGAGTTACATCATGAAAGGGTTAGTGCATTTTAATTTTTGGGCCAATAAAAGGAGTTTTTGGGTCATTGAAGTCAATAGTTCCATTCATGCATGGTTCACATGTATATGAAGGGAAGATGTCTTGGTTTTCTCTTAAGGCCCAGTTATCATCCAGGTTAATGTAATTGAGTACAGTAGTTTCAAGATTTTTTTCCAAATAAGTCTATATAAAGTTTTTGAGGCATGGAACATTAGTTTATCAATCAAGTTGAACTCATCAAGATTTACATGTTCAAGTTTGAGTGGCTGGATGTTTGATGTAATGGAAGATTTGGGGAAAAATATTATTCAAGCAGTGCTGGTTTAACCGTTCAAGTAATGGAAGATCCACCATAAAAAGTAATGCTGTCATTATCGTCTGTGGTCTTGTTTATGTGAGTGATAAATTGATTGATTTGATGGGTGTGTGATCGTATGAGATGTTCATGTGTGCAATTTAGTGCCAAAATTCATGATTAAAGCTCTCTGTTACCTCATATTGATGTGAGTGGTAAACATGGTCTTATGCAAGTTGATGGGATCATTATAGGCTTCCAAAGGTTGGAATATTGGTGGAGTTTGTTCGCATACCTCATTGCCCAACCAATTGAAGGCACTAGTCTCCCTTTTATCCACCGCTCCCCAACTATCTAAATTTTCTTTTCATTTTTCCATCTTGTTTTTGTTGCTAAGCTTTCTCATACTCCCACTACATACTACATGCACATCAAGCATTGTAACCCATAGTGAAACCCAACTTGGTTAGGATTCCATTTACCCTAACCTAAAGAGCAGATGAGAATTGGTGAGGTGACAGTGGCTAATATTCTATTTCCACAAGGCTAGTACCCTATTTTTGGGACATTAAACTAAAGTTGCTAGTTTGTGTGTTAACACTATCGTTCCAGTATGCTTGAATGATAATGTTATTTGTGGTTCTTGGAGGCATTTGTAGATATGCAACAAAAGGCAACAATTTGAATGATAATGCTAATTGTGGTTCCTGGAGGCTTTTGTACATATGCAACAAAAGGCAACGATTTCTCTTTAAAATTAACTTTATTAAGGTTAGAGTAGCTTCCCTCAAGAGTTTATCCTTGTCATTTTGTTTGGGAGCTAAAAGGACATAGGATGTAAAGATCCTTTAGATGTGCTACTATCATGAATTACGCTTGCTTACATTTAGAAGAATCATCCAAGGTCACCAATGTATAATATTTTGGGTAGAATGTGTTAGGTGATTTGACTAGGACCTTTACAAGAAAAACACAACAATGGTATAAAGCTCCAATTGTAGGCAACTCACTTTCTATGTAATGAGCTAGGGCTACAAGCACAAGGGTCAGGGTTTGAGAATTTTGTTGAGTGTTGGAGTGTCCAAAGGTCAAGGCCGAGAGAAATGGTTGCCAATGATATATGTTAGCGAGATCAAGGCTCATGAAACCTTCAAGAAGCCCCCAAGTTGAAGCAATACAAAACTAGGGTTACCCTCTTAGGAAAATAACTAATTCAAGAAAGTATAAGGATAAAATTGAAGTGGATGCCCACCAAAAGGATAGATTTTGTAGCAAATACTATCATTTTGCTGTTTTGGCTCTCCAATCCCCAAAACTCACCTTGCCTAGGGATTTGCACCGAGCCCTGGTTTGCAAGCTTGGCTTTAAAGGGGCCGAAATTAGAGAGAGAAAATATGGAACGAAAGAGTGTTTGATCACCAACCAATTGGATCAGTCCCTGATCCCTTGGGAGTATGGAGTCAGTGATGTTTCAAATCAGCTAGATAGGTTATAAGGATGCTGAAATTTTGATGCCCTAGCTACTAGAATTCCAACAATTACTTATCCAATGGAATAAGGGTTTTTCATGGGAGAGCTACCAAGAGTTCACTACTAAGGACATTCATTCACATGCTATGTATGAGTAATGCATGCAATAGATAATTTGGATTAGCATTCAAACAAGTTAGGGTACAACTGCAGTCAGTATAATGAACAAAATTCCATACATTAGACATGTAAGAGATAGATTTTTAGAATTTAGGTACACTTACAAGATAACATGCAATGAATCCATTCCATTCATCCAAAGAATAGCTCCAAAGTGCAAGGATTTAGCTCCAAATATCAATGTGCATCAAAGATCCAAATATTCAAGAGGCGGAAATGCACAAATAGGGCCAAAATATCCAAGTGTGATGTGATAATCCATGACAAACGAAGGCCTCTCGTATTTATATGAGGCGGGCAAGTTCTAATTTAGCTTATTAGCCTCGCAAACGAATAAAATAATGGGAAAATACTAGCCTAGGTCACAAGCCAACCTAGTAGCCTATGCGAAACATAACAATTCTCCACATGTGTGAGCTGAAATAAGAGTGAGTGCTGATGTCATGTAAGTGTAGGCCCTTCTAGGGCCGACATTGAGGGAAATGGGTGCCATAATGTGTGTAGAAGTCCTCTAAAATCAACCTCTGGGGGTTGGCCCCTAGATCTTTGTTAGTGTCCCTTTGTGGACCCTGATTTGGGCTTTGGGGCATAAAAGTGGTCTTATGGGTCTCCAAGTGGCTAAAATCCTTGTCTTTGTTCTAATGTTGAGGGCTCCGAAGGTGTTGCTAGCCCTCCCATGTCTCAATGGGTGAAACCATCCTCATCTGGGCTTTTTGGACCAATTACCATCCATTTGATAAGTGCTAAGTCGTCTTGGGGCATGTTGGTTCGGGTGCATCATCCCATAAAAGTCAACAATAAAACGCTATGGGTGCTCGGGGTGCTCATGCATTAAAGTGATGCTCTATAGTTGTTTGGAGTCCCATGGCTCTCAACGCCACACCTGTATGTGTTAATATGTCCCTCTGGAGGACTTGGAACCCAGTTATGTTGTCCAGACCTATAGATGGAACCATGTGTCAGTTACACACAATATTTAATGTTGCAACTTTCACCATTAGGTACATTTAATCATTATTGCATCTTAGTGAACCGACCTTGAAAGTAATGGGCAAATTAACACTTCATATAAGACTTCCATTCGAAAATTAGGGCTTTGGTCACGTAATGGTGTTACCACCCTAGGTAGTAGTGATTAATAGACAACTCTATTAGGTGTTCTCAAACCCCAAGGGGAAGTGACATGTCCTTGGTCCACCCTTCAATCATGCCATGTGAATAATGATGGAACAAAGGGGAAAGGCTTCTTCGCCAAGTGCCATGGTTAAAGGGACCAACTATGATGGGCTCCTCATTCTAAGTGTATAGATGTTATGTAATTAATTAACATGTAATTGGGGCACGATCAAAGATCATGCCCCTCCTCGTACAGGTGCCCAAGAGCTTATTTAAGCCAGGGTATTACTTGTAAAAAAAATCATTCAGTAATTAATATATGTATCTATTCATTTTATTTGAGTTTATGCACTCCAGGTGGTATCAGAGCAAGCACTGCTCTGGCCTGTGGATATCTGCTGCCTCCAGTGTTCGACTGATCGTGCTCCTACTATCAATACTGCTCTCCGTTTTTGTTCCCTTACCTTCCAAACAACGTCACAAATTTCATCCGTAACCTTGTTTTTTGTTTTTTCTTCCATTGTCCCTGTATCGTGCTGCTGATCTTCACGCCGTTCCTTTCGCTACTTATTCTCGCCTGTTAGCACCGCTGTCTGTCTTCAATGCTCATTTCCGCGTCCAAATCCCCTGTTCCAACCCGCTCGTATGCTCTCCCTACTGCGTTCATTCCTTCCCATCCTTCCTACCCATAGACTGTCGCTATCACTAGGTTGAACCACGGCAGTGAACCACGACAACGAACAAGGCAACCAATTCTGTAGTTATAATTGTATAGTGGGTATTAATACATATTAATATATATACTATATAGTTATATATATTTAAATATCTATTAATTAATTTAAAATAAATAAATAAATAATTATTAAAAAAGAAAAAAAGTAGAATGAAGTTGAGATTTTTTTTTTTTAAGCTGGATAAATACATGCCACCATAGATTTGGTCAATGTCATCGTCAATTTCAATGGCAAATTTTAGTAAAAAATTGATTGACCTTGAGAATAAGGTTACCAGGCATTCCAATGAAATCAAAGAGCTCTAGGGTACAACAAAGAGAATAGAAATTCAGCTTGATCAAAACCATAATGAATTTAAAAGAGAGCATGCAATCCTTTCAAATACGATGAATCTAAATCATAATCAAACAATGACGATGTTGACTTGTATTTGTGACAAGTTGAAGATTACACCTGAACAGATACCCCAGAATAATGAAATTACTCAACATCTCAGTTCGCCAGATTCGTCAAACTCGTCAGACTCACATGAGAAACTGAGTCTCCAAAAACATCATCCATACCCCATCAACAAAATAGTAACACGAATTTTCAAAATATGCAGCTCTGGAATCAATTCTCAAATACGCATCTTGTGAATTAATACCTTCTCTTTACTCCAACAGTTGTGACGTATCAATGAAGAGCGAAACTTGAACTCTCCAAATTTGACGGTAACGAGAAGTGTAGCGTTGCATGGTTCAACAAAGCAAAAGAATATTTCGAGATTTATGGTATTGACAATGATGACGAAAAGATCAAGCATGCATCCATGCAAATGGAAGGAGAAGCATATAATTGGTAACTGTGGTGGAAAAAGATAACACTTGCTATTAGTTGGAGAAAATTCAAAAAGACATTCTTTAAAAGGTTTCAAGGTGTTAAGGAGGAAGAATTTTTCTTAGCACTCACCAGATTGCAACAAAAAGGGGATGTGGACGAATACACTCGGGAATGGGAAACTTTAGCCACACGAGTACTTGGAATATCTGAAACTCGTCTCATTCGATCATTCATCACATGACTTAAACCCCATATACAGGCAAAACTTGAGCTTCATGGCATTACTTTGATAGAAGAAGCAAGACAAAAAGTGAAAGCTACTGAGAAGAAACATGAAAAGATGCAATATCCAAAGGTTGAAAGAATATTTTCGAGATGAAGATTTTCTTAGGCTGCAAACACGGATAATACAAATTATGTACCACCATATCTTCATGGAGACAAAACTAATTTGGAAATGCAAAGGATGAAAGAAGGAAAGTGTAGACGTTGTGGCAAAAAATGGGACCCAAGACAGAAATGTGCTAAAGGGAAAGAAACCAAGAACCTATATACATGTGAAGCAACTAATGAGTCAGACAATGAAGAATTAGACAAAAACGAAATTGAAGATTCTCCACAATTTACTCCAGAACCAGATAATGAAAGTATTCCACAAGTGTCATTATCAACCATGACAAGTATATGACAACCCCAGACATTAAAATTAAAAAGACATATCAAGAAGAACAATGTAACGGTCCTAATCGATATCGGTAGCACCCACAATTTTTTGGACTCAACCATGGTGAAGAGACTCAACATTTTCACGTTTCCCATGCCCAACATGAAGGTTATGGTAGCTGACACCAAGAAAAATGTAGAGGTAGGGAAATGCCATAAAGTCAATTTTGCAAATCGAAGACTATAATCTAGAATCTCCGTTCTACATTGTGCCATTGGGAGGAGTGGATGTGGTTTTAGGTATCCAATGGTTACAAACCCTAGGCACTTATTCTGCCAACCATCAAAAGCAATTTATAAGATTTAAATGGGAAGGGCAGAAGTACAAGTTATATGGATTCTAGCCACTTGAGAATTAAGTTGTATAGTCATCCCAAATGATGAAAATGATTTGGAAGGGAGCACCAACTTATGTAGTACAGTGTCATCACTTAGAAATGTTAACTTTGAATCTGGTCAATGAAGAAGCACCAAAAGTTGAAGAGCTAATTCAAAAACATGAAAAAGTCTGCCAAGACCTTCCAATGAAGATGCCTCCTAAAAGAGAAATCGAACATACAATAGAAGTAAAAACGGGATCAAATACCATCAACATCAAACCGTATCGATATCCACATCATCAAAAAACTGAAATTGAGAGATTAGTCCAAGATCTTTTAAAGTGTGGCATCATCACAAAAGGTAAAAGCTCGTATGTTGCTCCATTTGTACTAGTTCGAAAGAAAGATGGATAATTCAGATTATGCGTCGATTATCTAGGACTAAACAAAATAACAATTAAAAACAATTTCCCAGTTTCTTTTATCGATGAAATGTTGGATGAACTACATGGTGCTAAATACTTCTCAAAATTGGACTGAAGGTTAGGGTATTACCAAATCAGAATAAGGTTGGAAGATGTAACAAAAAATGCGTTCCGAACACATGAAGGTCATTATGAGTTTAAAATAATGCCTTTTGGTTTAACCAATGCATCGACAACATTCCAAGCTGCTATGAACGAGCTATTCCATCCATATCGAAGGAAGTTTGTGTTAGTATTCTTTGATTGCATTCTAATTTATAGTAAAACATGGAAGGAGCACTTACAACATTTGGAAGAAGTTCTTATTGTATTAGAAAAACATCAGTTCTATGCCAAGAAGTCCAAATGCACTTTTGGGAAGGAAGAAGTAGAATATCTCAGACATATACTATCCAAGGAAGGAGTAAAAGTAGATCCTAATACGATCAAGGCTATAAGGGAATGGCGCAAACCAGTTAATATCTCCAAGATAAGAAGATTCTTAGGATTGACCGAGTATTATTGAAGAATTTTAAAAAACTATGGCCATATAAACGCAGTCCTAACGAACCTTCTAAATGATGAAGTAGAAAAGTGTTTTGAAGACTTGAAGGAAGTTATGTCTAATGCCCCTGTATTGGCAACTCCAGACTAATCAAAACCATTTGTAATTGAGTGTGATGCTTCAAGTTTTGGCTTAGGAGTATTACTAATGCAGGATGGACACCCAATTGCATTTGAGAGCAGGAAGCTCAATAAGCAAGAACATCTCAAGTCTACATACAACAAGGAAATGCTTGCTATTATGCACACATTAGCCAAATGGAGACAATATCTCTTGGGAAGCAAGTTCTTAATACAAACGTATCATAATAGTCTTCAGCATCCCCTCCAGTAGAAAACACTATCTACAGAACAACAAAAATGGATCGAGAAAATCGCTGCCTTCGACATGGATATATTACATAAAAAAGGGAAAAATAATGTAGTAACTGATGCTGTGTCTAGGAAAGACGAGGAACCATCATTACTTGTAGTTTCAGCTGTTGTTCTCGATTGGCTTAATGAGATTTGAAGTATATATGCTAAAGATCCCGAAACAAGTGCTATAATCAATAACATGCCTCAGAATTCAAAATTTGAATGGAAAAACAATATTCTGTGGTACAAGGGAAGAATTTATCTGAGTACAAATTCAAAATTCAAAGCCAAGATTCTCAAAGAGTCGCATGATTCATTATCATCCGGACATGTAGGATTCTTTAAAACCTACTATAATGCACGTCAGTCATTCTTTTGGAAGGGAATGAATAGTGATATTCAAAAATATGTAGCAGTTAGAACATTAGGACCCCAGGGTTGCTCCATCCCTTAAATATCCCAAACAAAAAATGGGAAGAAATATCAATGGATTTATTGAAGGATTACCCATGTTAGACGGGAAAGATAAAATTCTTGTAGTAGTAGACAAACTCACAAAGTATGCACACTTCATAGGAATGAAGAAATCAGATTCAACAAAAGAGATCGCCGAGATATTTTGCAAGAATGTCTACAAATTAGATGGATTTCCTAAAGTCATTGTTAGTGATTGAGATCCAAAGTTTAAAGGGAATTTTTGGAAGGAGCTTTTCAAACATATTGAAACATACCTCAACTTGAGTTCTGCATATCATCCGCAAACAGACGGTCAGATAGAAACTGTTAATAAGTGCTTAGAAGCTTACCTTCGTTGTTATGCAGTAGACAAGCAAAATAAGTGGGCTCAGTAGTTACATCTCGCTGAATTGTGGTACAATTCAACTTATCACACTTTCGAAAAGATGACCCCATTTCAAAGTTCTGTACGAATATGAACCTCCCAAATGAAGGATTTGGCCATTTTTGAGACAAAAGTCCCAACAGTAAAGGAGCAATTAGAAGAAACCCAAAGAGTTTTTCAAACATTAAAAGAAAATCTTAGTATTGCAAGAAATCGCCTAAAGCCGCAGGCTGACCGACACAGAATAGAGAGAGAATTTGAAGTTCAACCTTACAAGAAACTATCCCTAAAACACAAAGTGAAAAACAAATTGGCGCCAAAGTTTTATGGACCATATTAGATTAACAAAAAGATCATCCAAGTAGCATACAACTTAAGCCTTCTAGACAAAAGTCAAGTTCACAATGATTTTCATGTATCTTGTCTTTGAAAGGCATTGGGCAGACACCAATCAGCGCAGACAACACTTTCGATATTAGATGATGAAGGCAAGTTCATATTAGAACCAGAAGGAATTGTTACCACTAGGGAAAGGAATTCACGATCTTGAGTAATTAAAGAATACCTTATAAAGTGGAAGAATCTACCAGATGAAGAAGCCTCATGGGTGCCAAAAGCTTTTTTCAAAAAACACCCGTCGTTGCGTATGCTTTGAGGACAAAGCATATTTTCAAGAGGAAGGCAATGTTATGTAATTAATTAACATGTAATTGGGACATGATCAAAGATCATGCCCCTTCCCATACAGGTGCCCAAGGGCTTATTTAAGCCAGGGCCTTGCCTGTAAAAAAACATCATTCAATAGTTAATAATAACTTAATATATGTATCTATTCATTTCATCTAAGTTTGTGCGCTCCGATAGATGTGGGGATGGAGCAATCATGGATGCTGTTGAAATTTTGTAACTAGGTTTGGTATTCATAAATGTATTTAAGTCACAATGAAATGAACTTATCAAAAGAATGAAGAAAATAGTATTATTATTATTATTATGACTTATTAAAGCGTGGGTTTCATGCTTGGGTCATCTTGTTTTAGGTCAAAGTCCCCATTGAGGACTTTTAGGATTTATTCCGAGTCATTAGAGTCATTGTACATTAAAAAAGAACCATCTCGGGGTTTCGAATTACGTAAAAATAATTATTTTTGAGTAAAAAATGAATTTAATCTCCTCCACACCAAGTCGACCACAAGAAGATCAAGTCGGCCTTAAGAAGAGTTCGACCTCCCTAGAAGGCTATATATACAAGGCAGTTCGAATTTATTTAGATCATCTCACTCTCTCACACATAGTTCGATATCTAAAGCTGTAAGCTGGGAAGTGCAAAGGTGGTAAAGGGCTAGAAGAAGAGATGGAAAGAAGTGTGAGTTTTTGGAGGAAGATAGAAGACCTCAAGATTAAAAGTTTGGAACAACTCTCGCTCACTTCTGTGGTGTATCAAGGGAGATCAAAATTATTCTAGTTTGGTTGAAGTTGCTGATGCTACTGCTAATGCTACTAGTTTGAAGTTGCTTTTGAAGGATTATCATCTGCAAAAAGGATTGAGGGCTGACTTGGTGTGAAGGAAGTTTCTGTTTGGGTCTAGAGTCTTGGATTATCTCGAGAAACTATTGAAGGAATAATTGTTGATTGGGTTTTCCCCTAGATAGGAGTTTTGCCCTAGATGTACATCTACATCCGTTGTCCTTGTGTCATTGTTTTGGTAATTGCTTGATGAACTAAACGATAAAAGATAAACATAAAGATAAAAAAATCACAAGTAATTATCTATATAAGAAAATATTTTTGCCTTTCTAATATTCTAACATGGTATCAGAGCTGAGGTGGAGGAAAAATGAAGTTTTGAGTATCTACTAGAAGGAATCTAAGGATTGATCAAGAGATCATATAAGGAGCTCTTATAAGAGAAGAAGCTCACTATATTCAAGGACAATGTCTTGAAGAAATTTCAACCCCCACTCTGGTTATTAGTTTTCCTTATCACTCCATGCATTTAGTTTTAAATCCAAGCATGATAAAAATTCTAAAACCTGGAAATGATAATATTTTTCTGAAAACACAAATTTAGAGATTTTACAACTCTTGAAATTGCAGAAATAAAACATAGCAAAATTATGACAGCCACACACAGAAAATAACACAGTGATTTTTGGTCAATATGACCCTGGAAAAACCACCTACAACTCTTGGGGAAACCAGTTTGAGAGCTCTTCTTTATTTCTGAAAATGCAGAAATTGAAATACACAGTAAAAATTCCAGCAACCACAAATTACAACTTATCTCAATTTCCGTGCGTGAACTCCATCTTGAAAATTGTGCCAATCAGCAAATAGCCAAAACAGAAATTTGTACAGCAATAAACAACATTAAATGCTGTACGACCAACCTCGAAAAACGTGCCCAGAACTTGCTGTCCCTCTTCCTTGATTTCTGTGCCTTTCTCTTGTTGTACGATTTTTCCTTGGGATGCGTGCCAATAAATGCTACTGCTCAGATTTGCTGAAATGTCTTCTTACTGCTCTCTTTCACTTCCTCACTGCTCAAAAATTTTCTCCTTGCTCTCTCTTCTCTTTCTCTTAAATGCTCATGAATTAATGAATTGATCTTTTCCTCTTCTCTTCTCCTTTTATTCTCTAAATGACCTTTTGGGTTGCCCTAAGATCTAATGGTTGAGATTCATTTAGATCTAGGGATGAGAATAAATGTGCATTTAATTCTCACTTTCTATTTTTTAACTCACCCACTTAAATAAAGACCCACTTAGCTTTTTATTTCCAAAGTCTCTTTTTCACTTTCTAATTCTTCATTCACTTTAATAAAGTTACTTTTAAATTAGAATGTAACTTTACCACTTATAAAGTCACTTTAAAATTAGAATGTAACTTTACCACTTATAAAGTCACTTTTAAATTAAATTGACTTTACCACTTATAAAGTCACTTTAGGAGAAAAGTAAAAAATAAATTTGGACACTTTTCCCTAGGCCAAAGATCAAGGCCTTAGGGAACCACTTGTCCTCTGGTACCCAAATTTTAACACTCCCTCTTATTGAGGAAAGTGTTCCTCACCACTCCCATCTTGTCTTTGAAGTATACATGCTTGCCCTGTGGTAAGGCTTTGGTGAAAATGTCCGCTACCTGCTCATTTGTAGAAATGTACCAAGGCTTGACAACTCCCTTTTGGACAGTCTCTAATGAAGTGATACTTGATCTCAATATGCTTTGACCTGTCATGAAAAACTGGATTTTCCGTGAGTTTTATGCAACTCTGATTATCGCAGTAAATTACTGAAGGTCTCAATGCCTGACCAAATAGACCAAACAACATCTTGCGAAGCCATATGGCCTCACAACTAGCCAAACTAGCAAGCATATACTCTGCCTTAGCTGAGTTCAATGCAATTCACTGTTGTTTCCGGCTGATCCACGACACAACTGCCAAACCCAACCCAAAACAACACCCTGAAGTACTCTTCCTATCTGAAGCACAACCTGCCCAATCTGAATCCGTGTACCCTGTCAATCTCACTCCATCACCCTGTCTATAATCCAGACCAAAATCCATTACCCCTTGCAAGGAACGAAAAATGTGTTTTGCAGCCACCTAGTGCACTCTCCTGGGCTCACACATGAATTGACTCATAGTGTTAACTGCAAAACATATATCTGGTTGAGTGTTGACCAAATACATCAAACAACAATCAATTGTTTGTATAGAGTAGGATCCACCAACTCGGAATCAGAAGCGGGAAGCTTCTTCTAGTTAGTGATCATAGGTGTAGACATGGGTTTGCAGTCCTCCATGTGAAATCTGCTAAGAATATCCACAATATACTTCCCTTGTCCCAGGAAGAAATGCCCCTCCTCCTGCCACACTTCTAATCCCAAAAATTAATGCATCAAGCCGATATCCTTCATCTCAAACTTTGAAGCAAGATCTCTCTTGCAGCCCTCAATGAGTCTCTCTGCACCAGTGATGATCAAGTCATCAACATACAACACCAGAATGAGAGGCTTCTCACCCACCACAATGAATTATAGGTTCGGATCAACCTCACTCTTTGTTAGTGCACTCTCCTGGGCTCACACATGAATTGACTCATAGTGTTAACTGCAAAACATATATCTGGTCGAGTGTTGACCAAATACATCAAACAACCAATCAATTGTCTGTATAGAGTAGGATCCACCAACTCGGAATCAGAAGCGGGAAGCTTCTTCTAGTTAGTGATCATAGGTGTAGACATGGGTTTGTAGTCCTCCATGTGAAATCTGCTAAGAATATCCACCATATACTTCCCTTGTCCCAGGAAGAAATGCCCCTCCTCCTGCCACACCTCCAATCCCAAAAAATAATGCATCAAGCCGATATCCTTCATCTCAAACTTTGAAGCAAGATCTCTCTTGCAGCCCTCAATGAGTCTCTCTGCACCAGTGATGATCAAGTCATCAACATACAACACCAGAATGAGAGGCTTCTCACCCACCACAATGAATTATAGGTTCGGATCAACCTTACTCTTTGTTAGTGCACTCTCCTGGGCTCACACATGAATTGACTCATAGTGTTAACTGCAAAACATATATCTGGTTGAGTGTTGACCAAATACATCAAACAACCAATCAATTGTCTGTATAGAGTAGGATCCACCAACTCGGAATCAGAAGCGGGAAGCTTCTTCTAGTTAGTGATCATAGCTGTAGACATGGGTTTGTAGTCCTCCATGTGAAATCTGCTAAGAATATCCACAATATACTTCCCTTGTCCCAGGAAGAAATGCCCCTCCTCCTGCCACACCTCCAATCCCAAAAAATAATGCATCAAGTTGATATCCTTCATCTCAAACTTTGAAGCAAGATCTCTCTTGCAGCCCTCAATGAGTCTCTCTGCACCAGTGATGATCAAGTCATCAACATACAACACCAGAATGAGAGGCTTCTCACCCACCACAATGAATTATAGGTTCGGATCAACCTCACTCTTTGTGAAACCCAATTGCGGCAAATATGTATCAATCCTCAAGTACCAAGCTCTAGGAGCTTGCTTCAGGTTATAGAGTGCCTTTTTCAATCTGCATACATGGGACTCCTTCCCATGCACCTCAAAGCCCTGCGACTGCTCAATATAAACCTCCTCCTGAATGAAGCCATTGAGAAATGCAGTCTTCACATCCATCTGGTGGATCTCCCAACCCATCTCTACTGCAATTGATGTAATGGAGCGAATAGATGTATACCGAGCTACGGGAGCGAAGGTCCCCTCATAATCAACTCCCTCTACTTGTGAGAACCCTCTTGCCACAAATCGAGCCTTGAACTTTTCGATGCTACCATCTGCAACATGCTTTATCTTGTAGAGCCATCTGGAAGTAACAATTGATTTACCTTCAGGCCTTGGCACTACTGCCCAAACATCGTTCTTCAAAATAGAAGAATACTCCTCCATCATGGCATCTCTCCAGACCTGTTGGCTAACTGCCTCTTCATAACTAGAAGGCTCGGAGTCAACAATGCTTGTTACCAATGCCATGTAACTACAAAACCACTCAGGTGGTTTACACTCTCTAACCTGTCTATTTGGCCCAACCATTGATGTGGCCTCGAGCAAGGTATCTTGAAGCCACTTGGGTTTCCTTTTCCCTAAGCATGCTTCTCCCACTGGAGTGAACAAATCCTTATCATCATCAGAAGCCTGAACTCCCGAAGGCCTGTCAACTGACCTCATGCCTGAATCTGCGCCTGTAGATGTTGAAGTACCGTGCGAACTGTCCATTAGTGGACTACCCTGTGAACTGCTCTGTGCATTGCCTTGCATGTTGCTCAAAGAACCACCCACCTGACTTTGAGAGCCACTGCTCACTGATGGACCTGACATTGTAATCGATGTAACTCCTGATCCCTGACCACTAGATCTCTGTGACTGACTCAACTGCTCCTGAGGGTCTATTTGCTCTAGATACTTTAAATCTAGTGACCTTCTGAAAGCTCTCTCCTTCTCAAACTTCACATCCCGCCTGACAACCACTTTCCTTTGCGCAGGAATATAAATCTGATAAGATTTCGAGGTCGCGCTATAACCCATAAAAATGCCCTTGTCTGCAGTGGGCTCTAGCTTGGTCCTGTTTTCGTTGGGGACATAGGAATATGGTAAGGCACCCAAAGATACGAAAGTGCCCAACATCAGGCTTCTTCCCAGAAAAAGCCTCCTTTGAAGTCGCATTCCCCAAGGCATGATGTGGACTCCTGTTCTGCAAGTACACAACAGTGTTGCAGGCCTCTGCCCACACAAATAAAGGTAACCCTTGATCATGAAGCATGGCTTTGGCAGCCCCTGCAATGGATCTGTTTTTCCTCTCTGCAACCCCATTTTGCTGGGGGTAGTAAGGAACTCTGAACTCCCTCCTAATGCCTGTCTCAGCACAAAAAGTCAACAAACTCACCAAGGGTATACTCCCCTCCATTGTTCGACTTGAGGACCTTGATCTTCCTACCTGTTTGGATCTCCACAAGAGATTTGAACTCTTGGAACCGCTTGAAGACTTTACTCTTGGTCTTCAAGAAATAAATCCAGGTCTTCCTGGAGTGGTCATCAATGAATATAACATAATACTCATAGCCACTCAAGGATACATGGGACATCCGACCACTCACATTGATATGAATCAAGTCAAGGATTCCGATTGCTCTTCTGTCACTGTTGGGAAAAGGGGATCTAGCAAACTTCCCCATAGCACATCCTTTGCATACATCAAGGTGACCAGAACTGAAATCTGGCACACCAGTGGTGATCTCCCGCAATGTACTCAAGGCCCCATGATACATATGCCCCATCCTATGGTGCCAAATCTCACACAGCTCTGAACTGCTAGATCTGCTGTTGGTCTTGTCTTGGGTGCTGCTACTCAATGCCATCAGGGGCTGGAATGTGAACTTTTACACCTTGGCATGGCGCACACCAATCTCTCTAGCTGAAGAAGCTAGAGTTCCCCTAGGATATATAAGCACTTGCCCTCTCCTAAACAACACATCATATCCTCCATCCTCAAGTGCTGAGACAGATATCAAGTTCTTCTTCATTCCAGGCACATATAGAACATCTGAAACTTTCAAGGGAGGTTTGGGTCCCCTATCAAATGTCAGTGTCCCCACACCGACTGCTTTAACAATGTTGTCATTACCAAGTACTACGTCCATATCAGTATCACTCTCTGAAAGCGCTGAGAAGTATGCTCTGACTCCTGTCATGTGGCAGGAAGCGCCATTGTCAACATACCAAATGCTAGAAGATGCTATGCTAGTAGCGGGCAATGCACACTCCCTCTGAACCTGTATTGCAGGTGATCCTGCACTAGTGGCCTCACAAGCTATGAACCCAAACTCCCGATCAAATCTCTCTATCTCTGCAGACGCTGCCATGGGTTTGTCTTTCCTTTTCTTGTTCTTCTTCTCTGGACACATAACAACATCACGTCCCCACTTTTGACAATTCCAACATTTAACTTTGGAATAGTCCTTCTTGTTCTACTGCTTGCGTTTACCTTTGCCTTTGCCTCCACTGTTGGAAGCTTGCTTCTTTTCTCTGCCCTTCTTGCCTCATGCTAACAATGCCACATTGTCATCCTCCTCCACCTGTTTGGCTGCCCCAAGATGGTTCTTTCTGATCTCATTCTGAACGCAATCATCCCACAACCTCTCCCAATCGGGAAGGTTTTCCCGTGCAACAATGCCATCCACAAAATTCTCCCATGTCTTGGGAAGACCATTTAAAGCAATCCTCACCAAGATCCCATGTATCATTTGCCAATAATGAATGATATTCTTCATTCATAGCTGCGTCCCAATATGGATGGCCTGAAGCTTTTGCAAAGGTGTTAGGATCATAATTCGTTGAAGCTTGAGCCAGTAAAGAAGAGGCTCTATCGAACTAAGAATGTGTATGTCGCTGATCTGAAGCATCACCTGCAAGAGCACTTGTTGCATCCCGAGTAACACAGACCCATTTTGGAAGCTGAGGCGCTGAAGGAGGATCCCGAGAAGGTGGGGGAGGATTGTCATCCTCATTGTCATCATCTGAAGAAGAAATATTTTTAGAAGTAGAAGGGATAGAGATAGGTGGCACATCCGCCGAGCTAGGCTTGTAGGCTGATATATTTTCAGCAAACTTTACATCTCTTCTAATGATAACATTTTTGGATTTAGGTGGAAGAAGTCTATATTCTTTGACATCTTCAGAATATCCAACAAAAATACATTTTTCACTCTTAGGTACTAAGGATTTATGTTTCTCATCTGTAATATGGGCCCATGCTTCACTTCCAAAGACATGAAAGTGACTTACATCTGGTTTAATTGAGCTCCATGCTTCTTCTCGAGTGATATTCTTTAAAACCTTAGTAGAAGTGTGATTTACTATGTAATTTGCATAGTTAATTGCTTTTGCCCAAAAATTAAGACCAAGTCCTTTAGATTGAAGCATACAATTAGCCATTTCCTTTAAGGTGTGATTCTTCATTTCAACTACATGATTTTGTTGTGGAGTATATGGAACATTATGTTGCATTTGAATTGCATTCTCAGTGCAAAAGTTGATGAATTTGTTGTTAACATATTCTCTGCCATTATCAGATCTTAGCTTAAGAATTTGGTGTCTAGATTGTTTCTCAAGAAAGGCCTTAAAGGGCAAGAACATGTTAAATACTTCACTCTTGAGTTTTAAGAAGTATACCCAAGTGTGTCTGGAGAAATCACCAATGAAAGTTAAGAAATACTTGTAGCGAGAGAATGAAACAATTGGAAGTGGACCACATAAATCATTATGCACAAGCTGTAAAGGGGTTGAGGCGTGCCAAGCGGCACAATTTTCAAAACTATACCGATGATGTTTTCCGAGTGCACATCCGGAACAAACACCATCTCTGTAATATACCATAGGAAGACTTGTCACCATATTTTCTTTACATGAATTTTGAAGGGAGCGACAGTTTAAGTGACCAAATCGCTCATGCCAAAGTTTTCTCACTTCATCATTATGAGCAACAAATACCGAGGGAAGAGTTGATGACCCAAAGTTGTTAAACTTATACAACCTTGTAGAATCATTAGCAATTCTAGTAGCTAAAACCTGTCTAGGATCTCTTAGGTCCTTAATTACAACATTGTGAGGTGAAAATTCAACGGTTTTGCCTTCACCTGAATGAGTTATCTGATATGCAGATAGAAGGTTGCGGGATAAGGTTGGAACACATAATACATCATTAAATTGACCATTGTCTAGATGAATAGTTCCGGTCCCTACAACACTAATAGATCTATCATCACCAACATATATATTTTTGGTGTTACAATCATTTAAAGAAGAAAACATGGCTTTGTTTTTTTCCATGTGATAGCTCCAGAATCAATGAGCCACTCATGAGAATGAGAAGAATAAGATACATTTAGTGCATAACCAGACCGAGATGCTTGACAACCATATGCAGAGAGTGTTATTCCTGAAGATGAAGTTGAAGTGAAGAGTGCTCCAAATGGATGTTATGCTTCTTCATTGCTGCTTCCAAGGCTTCCATCTTCTTAAAGCATTTGGATTCTAAGTGGCCATCTTGATTACAAAAGTTGCAATGTCTATCAATCTTCTTCCCTTTGTTTTTATTTGCTTTATCATTTTGTTGAATTGATTTTTCATTTTGTTGAGACTAAAAGTTCTTAGGACCCTTTTTTGGTCTAGGACCATTCTTTTTAGGATATTGTTTCTTAAGATTCTTTGAATTTGGTTTCTTTTGGGCTGCTAAGGATTTCTTAGAAGAGTTTTCAGTATTAAGAAGACCAAGATGTAGGAATTTTTCTTGTTCTCTTATAAAGAATCACAAAAGGCATCAAAAGAGGGGGACTTGTAGGCTTTTCCTTGAGAAATAAAGGTTTCTCTAGTAGAATGGAAGGTGGAAACAAATGTAGAGTAGGATGGTCCTAACTTAGTAAGAATGGAATGGATAAGTCTACCATCTTCTTTCTTAACCTTAAAACCTTGCAAGAGAAGTCTAAGGGTCTTGAACTTGGACAAAAAATCTTCAATGGAAGCAAAATTATTGGGGTCCAATGTAAGCAACTCATTTTCGAGTTGATGGGCTCTAATTTCATTTTTAATTCCAAAAAATTTATTGAGGTGTTTCATTGCTTCATCAAGGGTATCAAGTTTTGCGATATGAAATCTAAGGTCTGGAGAAATAAACATCCTTATCAACCCACGTGCTTGATCTTGCTTATTTTCCCATTTGATTGCCTTATCTTCATCTTTAGGTTTAGATTCTTGGCCTAAGGCTATTTTATAAAGACCTTTACTTCTAAGTAAATCGTCCATGTAGGACACCCATTGGAAGTAGTTGGTGTTGTTAAGAATAACTTGGCATGGACTTTCCATTTTAACAGAAACTAAAGCTGTAGATGCTGAAACTGAATGTTACAATGGAAAGATCTCGAAAAATTAGGTCGATTAAAAAAAAATGGCTCCTGGATGAAGAAGTTGTGGATTTTTGAAGAAAAGTTGTTGAAGATTCCGACGAAGTACGTGAATGTGTGCTGTGTCGTGGACCAAGTGAGCAAATTTAAAAGGTTAGTAATTTTTAGAAAAGAGGAAGGTGTTTTTTTCACTGAAGATTTGGAGTGCGTGCTTACTTGAGAAAGCCCTTTTTTCCTACAAAACAAAAAACCACACAACCCAAAACGTACATATAAAAAAACCAAACTTTACTGCTTGAAGTTAGATTTCGCCGGAAACTAACTATTTTCCTTAATGTAAGTCGCGGCGGAAAAGAGCATACGCATGAGAAAAATCCTTCTTTTCTATTTTTGAGTAGCCTAGATCGCGCAGAGTCGCGGGGAAAAGAGCATACGCATAAATGAAAGGTATAGATCTGGTAATAAAAAATAGAGAGATAAATAGATCGAAATAAACAGAGAGAAATAACTAACACTGCAAATAAAGACTGTATACCTCTAGATCTTAAAAATGGCGTAGCTAGGGCTACCAGAAATGTTTTCGTGTGAAACGAAAGGGGTTCCTCGCTGGAACAGATGCTCCTAACACAATAGAGAAGTCCTCTTGGCCCGAAAGTGGTCAGAAATAGTAGATCTAGGAAACGACATTCAGATTCAGTTATACAGACTTTAGATTTGGATCACCAATAGATGCGGCCCTCAAATAGCTTTGATACCATGTAGAAATTTATAGAGTAAGTTCCTTAGATAGAACACCAAAGGGCACCTTTCACAAATAGATCACAAATCAGGACACCAGTGTTCTTGACGTGGTTAAAACCCTCAAAGAGGGTAGCAGTCCACGGCTTGAGCCAAAGTGGCCACTTCAGGCAATTTATTAATGTAAAAGAAGGAAAATTTACATAAGTTTCTCTTATGAACAGTCACCTTACAAATGACCCTCCATGCTCTTTAAATAGAGATCATGGACCAGTCGGGTGTTAAGCCACAGATCAAGTGTCGATAATACCTAGGGGAGAATGAACTGTCGGATCACTTCATGTCTAGAACATATTGTGATTGTTGGATTGTAAGTTACAAAAGTACATAGTAAAGAAACACGCTTTACCTAACTCTACACTAGACCAAATTATACTTAACTATTTCCTATGTGTCAGAATATCCTAACAAGGCTTGAAATCACCTCTCGGCACAATAAAATTTTATTCTTTTATTTATAATAACTAAGTTATTTTTGTTTTTATTAATTAAAAATAAAATTTATATTAAAAAGATAAATAATAAAGATAATTATTAAAAAAATTTAATTTTATTTATAATATAAATTGTTTTAAAATTTCAATCATTTCGGACAGGTTTTTAGGTTTGCATGCTTCTTAACTAGGAAACAAGGAGTTTTTTCGGTAAAATGATGGAGTCATAAATTATTGACTACTGTTGGGGTCCAGGTATGAACAATCTATTCACCCTTTTCCTACATTAACTTATCAATCCGGGTGCGTATCCTTTCAAGGCAACGCGCAAGGTATATGCAGGGGCAAGAGTACCATCCGTTCTGACCAAGGGTTCATGATTAAGATTCAAAACATTGTTGTAAAACTGAACTAGCTACAGAACTCAAGAAAAGCATTTACAGGAATCAACAAGCTGTAACAACAATCATAAAATAATAAATAACACACAGAAATATGCAGCACCTGATCAAAAGAGCGGGCCCAGCTCTCTGATTAGGGTTGCGTTAATCACAATGAAGAATGGAGCAACAAAAGAGATGATATTTTATTAATCTGGAAAGAGCTATTACAATATCAATGGGGAGTCCCCCATTTACAGGAATAACCCGTCTTTTATACAAAGAAAGGGAGAACAACATCTTTCCCCAAAACCTGATAACCGTAAACCCAAAAATATACATCAGTTTGGAACGACACCAACACTAGATAAACAAGATCAGCGAATGGTCCAAAAATGGTTCTGGGATCTACGATTCCAGCTACACGACTTCCTTATGGTTGGTCGTTGCTGTGAATTGCAGATTTGCTGCGGGATGCTGAAACATTGATTCCTGTTCTCCAGAAGCTGCGGTCAAACATACGTTTTAGTGCTGCGAATAGGCAAAACCCCGCGACCTTACTTCATTAATAAAATATTCCAATAGACAGGAAAGGGGTAATTACCTTGTGGATTTAGCATAGTAAACATAGGTGAATAAGTGCAAAAAGGTCAAAAAGAGGGATGAAAATTCAATAGAAGGATAGCCCGATTTGGTGCCCAACATCTCCCCCCCAACTAGCCTTCTGCATGTCCTCATGCAGTTCGCCAATTCCACAGGTCTGGGTTTTGCAGATTGTTGGCCTCCTGGAGCTGAGCGAGATCATACACTTTGGCTGTCTCTGCCCCTGGAACTTTATAACCATCTGAGAGGAGGACTTCCTTCCACCAATCACCCAGAACATTATACGCTGGGGTGTAATTTTCTACTGGCAACCAGATGGTGGGGAACTGAAACTGGATCCCCATCCACTAGGCTCCGCATGTTCGGACACATGCCACATACTTGGCCACTCTGGTGAAAGCTTGTGCAAAATTTGGTGCCCCAAAAGGTTCCCTGTTCTGGACAACTGTAGGTGACATCATCCACCTTTTCTAACAACAATCAAGGGCTTCATCTTGAAATGTGACTAATTGTTTGACACAAAGATCAAGGCACCATTTTTGTGTCCTTAGCATTCTTTCCCTGTTTCCTTCAATTCCCAAAAAGGCGTTGTGTTTAGTGAACATGGTGATTGACCTTTCATGTTCTCCTCTTACTATAAATGGCTTTGTAACCTGATTGGACTCAAATATATTAAAAGCCTTCTGCCAGCTGATCTGATTAAAAGTGTAAGAGGTGAGAGCCCTTAAATGAAAGTCCCCCACATATGGGACCGGTCATCTCTGTCCTGGAACTTTATAACCATCTGAGACGACTTCCTTCCACCAATCACCCAGAACATTATATGCTGGGGTGTAATTTTCTATTGGCAACCAGATGGTGGGGAACTGAAACCGGATCCCCATCCACCGGACCCTGCATGTTCGGACACATGCCACATATGTGGGCACTCTGGTGAGAGCTCGTGCAAAATTTGGTGCCCCAAAAGGTTCCTACTTCTGGACAGTTGTAGGTGACATCATCCACCTTTTCTGATAGCAATCAAGGGCTTCATCTTGAAATGTGACTAATTGTTTGACACAAAGATCAAGGCACCATTTTTGTGTCCTTAGCATTCTTTCCCTGTTCCCCTCAATTCCCAAATAGGTGTCGTGTTTAGTGAACATGGTGACTGACCTTTCATGTTCTCCTCTTACTATAAATGGCTTTGTAACCTGATTGTACTCAAATGTATTAAAAGCCTTCTACAAGTTGATCTGATTAAAAGTGTAAGAGGTGAGAGCCCTTAAATGAATGTATCCCACATATGGGACGGGGTTAAATTCTCTATCTATGCGTTGTAGATACCCATGCAGGTAAAACTCATAGATCAAATGCTGAGTTGGCATGTCATGGGTCCTCATTATGCGGAGGAATTGTACACCATCCTCTATTTCATAACTAATCTCGTTCTTGATGCTCTCCATGCAGAATAAAAGAAAACGTTCATGCAAGAATAAAGAATAGCAAGAAGCAGGGGGACGACATGCCATCACCTTTTGCGCCAAGTTAAACATGTGCTCCTTATCAGTGTTCAGCTCTGCCACTTGCTTTTCTAGCTGCTCCATCTTGAGTTGCTGCTTCGCATGCCTCAATCTCATGACATCTATGCGCTCCACATATTCAAAAATGGTTGTGGAGGCTCTCTCCTGAGTTCTTCTGACCTCACTTTGATATTGAGTTGCAATGGATTTCCAAGTCTGTGCTTTGACTGTTAAGGCATATTCATGGTCTTTAAACAATCGTTTGACCGGGTCTGTTTGAGTGGCAGCAGAAGTTGTGGCTATCTGTTCCACCTGAGTTTCTGCTTCTAGTACTGTGGCCTTGGAATTTTTGGCCTGCTGCTTGTATTTCTTCATTCGCTTCTGCAATTTGTGTACTTGCTTCCTTAGTTTCCTGACCTCCATATTAAGCTGCATTGTTTCTTTAAATTGTAGCTGGTATTTTTGCTTGACAAGGAGTCTTCGCTGTTCACACAGCTCTACCCATTCCTGCTTAAGCAAAACTTTCTCAGTTTTAGCAGCTGGAGGTAAATCCCCTGGGACAACGTCTGCCATGCCGATTGTCGGGTTTTCCTCCACTGCCTGTTCTTCTTCGATTATTTCTTGCTTCATGACCTTCTCGCCTAGCTTTTCCACTGGCTTATTCGTCGGAACTCCTTTGCTTGGTCCCTCCTCTTTGCCAACGACTAATTCGTTTTGTTGTGTGCTCACCACGACCGGTAGTGCCCTTGCGAGATGCTCTCTTATTAATGGGTCTGCTAGAACCCCTCCCGGTTCCCCTGCCTCGAGGACCTCTGCCTCTTCTCTCCTTTTAGGTTCCGAAGTGCCTATCGCTTGAGTAGCATCCACCCCACCCGGTTGTGGTCTTTGTGATAAATTCAAAGCAAGAGGAATGGCGAGATCTTCTTCTGTGCGCCAAGGGGAACTAGATACCCTTGCTCCTCTTGGGATAGAGGAGAAAAAGGAAAACTGGCAGGGATCTTCAGTGTTCGGTCTCGAGGTTGACGCTGGTTCTTGTGGGGTAGCACCAGCCTCATGCCCTAGTTCCTCCTCTTCCATTGGTTCTATGGTCGGGGTGGTCATGACCTCTTCTCCATTCGGGTTGTCTTCCTCCTTCGCCTCCACGGTGGCGGGAAGTCTTTGTGGGGTATCTTCAGTCGCAATATTGACCAATTCTCCTGCCCTTGTTGGTTGTGGTACTCCCTCTGTTGTTGTCATACTATCAATTTGCTTTGCCAGCTCCACAGTCGAGGCTGGTTCTTGTGGAACAACCTCGGCAGTGGTACTCGTGGGTCTTTCTATGTCAACCCCCGCGTCTTCCATTGGTTCCGCAGCCGCGGGTTGCTCTTCAGGAGCAGCCTCCTCTTCAAGATCTTCAGCTTCCATCTCCATCTCCTTCGACTCTTCTTAGTGGACATAGTCATCTCCTTCTGCATATTCTTCCTCCATTGCCTCTAGTTCACTTCCCTGGCGGCCACAATGGCTGCTATCTCTTCCTTTGTGGAATCTCGAAATAGTTCCCACGGAATTGGGATTCGTCTAATTGCACTCATTACCAATAGTTGAACGAGCCTGTGGTGTGTAGTGACTGCCATCACCTGTCGCGACCTTTGTGCCGAATGTGCCATCAGCTGAAGACTTCTTAGTAAGAAATAAGGCATATTTAGTGAAAAATCCTCTGCTTGGGGAAATCGGAGGTGAGCTAATATTCGGAGATGATATTTGAACACAATGGAGTATCTCCCCTCACAAGTTACATATTTTATGACAAACTCCACTACCCCTCCCCATGGATGTGGTAACGAGTTTCGGTCGTATCCTCGACCATTCTGCGCAATGCTTTCTCTTGCTTGCAAAAAGGCTCAGGAAACTCCGAAAGGGAAGTCCTTGAAAACCATCGCTGACCATTTTGAGGGAGCCTCCTAACTTCTGCAATGGATTCCTCTGTAACAGGGACTTCTATCGCGCGGACCCGAGAGCTTTATTAATCTAAGTGTTCCACTATTTCAACAAGCTCCAATTTTGACTAATATGACTGCTATTAGTGAGTAGAGGGAAGGATGTTACAAAAGCCAATTGGATTTCCAGGAGCAATACAATTTTAGAGGCTTTCTTGATTACTGAACGTTATAACATTAAAAATTTCAAATAGCACAAGGAACCATCATTACAATATTGAATGATTGTACTTGCATATAAAAAAACAGAATCAGATTGAAAGACATAAAATGTCTTACCGCAGTTGCATGAATGCCAAAACGGCCATTATCATTGTACACACTGTTGAAAGCAGAAAATGTTTGCACTTGTCGGTATTCATTCAAAACCCGTAGATCTGTTATTTCATTACAGAAATATGAAATTAGAATTCTAGTTAGTTGGGGACAAAGCAAAAGAAATGGATGAAACTATCAAATGCCTTCTATTGTTCTACATAATAAATAAGAAACTCAACAGTGCAAACAAATTGACATTAAAACTCTTGTCATGCATCAAGAAACACCAGTTAACTGTATATGCCCACATTAAGTAACCTGTTGGTTAACTGTGAGCATTTAGACAAAATGCAGTAAGTGTGGAAGAATGAAGCAGAATATTTGATTATCATTTGTTTCACTTGCATACCATGTAATTGTAAGCGATATGTTTATAGATCCAAGGAGTTAGGGCTATGGTTTGAGTTTTGAGCATCAGGCATGGGTTCAAGTTTAGGGGGGGCAGCCATCAGCCCCTCCTTCCTACAAGAATGTGATGGCAGAGGGGAAGGGGAAGCAACCTATGGTCTAAGTCACCAGGTCCAGGGAGCATAATCCTTTAAGTTCAAAATTCACCGAATTTAGTCTGAATCAAAATTTATTCATTTGAGGTTACTGAACCTCAAAGCAAACTCTAATTTGTACACTAACATCAAAAAATCCATCTGAATTCGTTGTTGACTGGGGCTCAATTCTTTTTGGTTCATGAATTAAAATAAAGAAGGAAAAACCCTAAAACTACAATCCTAAAGCCTAATTTGCCAATACCAAGGTTTAATTAATGCCTTCGAGTCTTGATTGTTGCCTCCACACTCTTGGAATTTGTGACCTTGAAAGAGTCCTGACTACATCCAACAGGTCACCTCCACACTCCCGAATTGGTGCCATGAGCCCTCGATCAAGTCTAGCAAGCTACTAGGGAGATTCAAGAGCCTACAGTTTTAACTTTCAAGCACAATACACCTATACCCGTGGCCTGCAAAACATTCAAGTTGTATTTTCTTTGTGGCTGGTGCCATTGCATGATGCACACTTTCAAGTTTGATTCAAATTGTAATATAACGAACAAAGTTCATAAACATAGCAAAATACTCAGAATATCTGAAATATGAAAATATCCATGATAGGACAAATATATTTATATGGAAATGTATAGAAGATATGAGATGATGATTACATATGAAGGTGAGGTTCTGCTTATATACCTAGTCAGGTACCCCTTTACAAATGGTCATGTCCTTAAGGACAAGCCTCTTCAATACTAATTACTAGTTAATTAATCATTTATTTATGACTATTACTATTTATATTATTTTTATATATATTATATTTATAACATTGCCTTCCTCTTCAAAAAGATTTGTCCTCAAAGGTTATTGTTGACAAGGCACTCATCTATTCTTTGTCTTTGTAATCTATTTGTATCTTTCACAGTTCTTTGATTTTTCATCTTCGTTGATACAAGATGATAAGATCCTTGAAGTGATAAGTAGAATTGTCGAACTGAGAAGGGATCTGACCATCCTAAATTAATCTTCAGTGGGACTTTGCAATTACTTGATAGCTGGGATAAATTGTTATCGTCAAACTGGACTGTGCTGACATCATTATTTTTCTGAACATACATTTGTTGTTTCTATTTTGAGTGATATAGATATGCAAACTGATTGAGATGTTTCTTCTTGTGATTTGGTTGTAGATAAGGAGATCTTGTGATTTGATTTCCTTTAGGTATCGAAGTTACTTGGTTAATCATTGGATCTTCACTTGAAATCTTCATTGCTTGAGCTGCAACATCTGAATATGGTTTTACTTCCTTTGGGTTGTGTCACCCACTATTTTGTGGGTGATATCCCTAGGGAAAAAAATTCTCGAAGATGGTCCTCAGCCGACAGCCAACAACCCCTTGTAGCCACCAACTAGCTCATTGTGCCATTTCTCTGCTACCTGAGCCAACCATGTGGTCCCTCACCCATTTGTCATGATCATATGTTTGAAGGTGGGCCTCTCGAACCTAAAGGTATGCCTTGTCATTTGGTAATTGATTATTATAGTTTGCTTATCATAGACACTTCTAGGCATGGATTGATGGGGGGATTCGTTAGAAAGAGTGGCCTAGGTATGTGCTCTTGTCCCCTAGACATCTTTTGGATGTTAACTTTCGACCCTAGTCTTGTGGGATCTTTTTTGCTGACCCTTGGGATTTAGGGATGGTACTACAAAGGAAACCCTGATTTTGGTTGCATGGTCCTGATCCTTCATCCACATATATCACTCCCCTCCCACTCATTATAGCCCCATTAATCATTTCTCCCACCTGGGTCCACATAGGGTAAGCTTGCCTCTTCCCCTTGCCCATAGCTTGGGTCGGGCCTGGAATGATGCCCCTGAGGTTGATGTAGCTGAAAAGAAAAGTAAAATCATAATTGGTCACATTCAACAGGAAGATGTACCACACAATGCAAAAGATGGTCAGGAGAAACACATTTAGCATGTGGGAAAAAACTAATACATTAGCTCTACCCCATCATCATGGGCATCACCTTGGTTCCTACAGGCCCTAGATGAGCCTTCTTTATCATTTAGGAACCCATGATTGTCCCAACCCCTAGTGGGCAATGAACCGTCCTACCTTAAAAACGGTATCCACTACTATATCTCACACATAATGATCTTACCCCTTGAGCCCCAAGCAGTCAATTAATAAAAAATCATAAAAGGCAAAAGCCATATAAAGAAGGGTGGAAAAATCAAGGTCGGGGCACATCATGTACCACGATTGCTCCCTCCTATACATTATATACCCAAGTGTGAGCTTCCCTTGTATGAGCTACCCTTGTACCCCAACATGTGACCCAGGGTTGCCCCTTTCATTCCCTACTCCATTCATCTCTCTATCACATGCCACCCCCTTTAAAGGATGTACCTTGGACATACTATCCCCATTAAAAGTAGAAACCACCTAATAGGATATTTGGTTAACCCCATTTGGAGCTTGGAGACATTAGCACATGCCAAAGCCCACTATGGAAGGGCATGCCGTTATGAAGTCCCCACTTGTTGTCCATGGTTTGTAAGCTCTTTTACTTGATTTCCTTGATGACTTGCTGTACTGGAAGGCTAGGGGACGCATTGGATCTTATGTAGGATTGCAGGTGGTCTCCATTTTGGGTTTGGTCTCCCTATACAACAAGGTCCTAACCCTCCAGAGGGCTACATTGGCACATGTAGGGTGTGTGTTGAGAGCCATTGGCCTCCACAGCAGTCGACAACATTCCATGGATCTCCAGATATGTTCAGAGATTGTTGGAAATTCACCTATTGCACGAGGAAGATGCACCTGGTTCACCTTTGCCTAGCCAACCCCACAATTGTACCATGCACATCGTAGATGACCCAATGCTTATATGTTGATGTGGCATCACTTACACCATCATTTGAGCCCTTACAGATGGTCTACAGGCATCATCGACCTACTTGGAGACCCATAAGGTCACTTGTGTGCCCTCACACCCATTGAGAGCACAACATGTTTATTATGTGGAGAACAAGGGGCCAACCCCATGTCCATTGCTTTTGGAAGTATTATTCATCATTATGGCACTTATGGACTTCATCAAGCCTCTTAGAGAGCCCAACGACATGTACTATTGATCATTCGACCTGTTGAGAGGCTTGTTATTTTGTTTAAGAGCTAGTTTGGTGGGCTTGTCACCAAAAGTTAGTTATTTGCACATTATTTTTATTTTAGGGGGTAATGTAGGCTCAAGTAGCTAAATTGAACTCATTAGGAGTGTCTAAATACAAATGATGAGAGTTCATTTCTCATCATCACTTGGTTTGGACTTGTATCTCTCTTGAGATTTTCACTATTCCTTCTTGGTGGATGAAATTTTGGAGCATGGATGAATTTCGATGTATGGATTGTCTTTTCTTATCTTAGAGCTTCTTGATTGGCAAGTTTATTGGTGGTTGGATATGTTCTCTAACATGTAAGTATAAGTTTAATGTTATTTATTCTTTTACTTTGTCACATACATTGATGATGATCTTTTCGCTATACTAGGGATAGTTGTTGCATGCATTTATTGCAAAATTGTGGAATTATGTTTCTATATAGCATATCTCTATGTATGGGCCATGCATGTTGAACAAATTCTCCTAGGGATAATTCTATGGCTGAATTTATCTTGACAAGCCATCTTACCTTGCAAACGAAGTGTAAAAGCTTTAAGATCACTCTCCTTTGCCCTAATGACAAGTGAAGTTGTCCTTGAAGCCTCCTTGACCTAGAAATAAAGTCCATCTTCATATTTTTCTTGACTCCAATCTCCCCAAAGGATTAGGCACTGGTCTACCATAAGGTGATCACTTAAAGAACTATTTTTCTTCACCTCTCCTTTATTCTAAATTTAGCAACGTTAGGGCTCCTAAGGCATCATTTTCTCGACAAACCACCCATATAAAAACTTCGATCTCTTGGCTTCTGTTGCGTTGATATCTCTCCCAGGCCTCCTCCAAATTTGAGGAAATTTTGACAGTGGGGTTGTGAGATATCCCAAGCCCTAGCCTCGGGATTGGTTTTTTCCCTAAGTTTCTCTACGCTAGTTCCTCATAGGGATCATTTTGCACCTTTAAGTGAAGATCACTTCTTTGATCCCCTTCTCCTCCTTGTTTAGGTCAAGTCTATCATTGGTTGGTGAACTCCTTCCTCTTGACCTAACCTGGGTCTACTTGGTCCTGTGTAGTCTTATATCTTGTCAAAGTCAATTCTTCAAAAACCACTTGGGAAACCAAGTTCCATAAGGATTTTAGGGATTGGGAAGCTCCTTTACAATTCACACTCCTTAAACCTAGCCCTCAAATCCTCAACCCCTTCTTCTAGAAGCCATTGTACCTTGCTTAAGAAGCAAGGAAGTCCCTTTCTTGAGCTTCCCTTAGGAAAGGGTCCTTGAGATCACTTCACATCCATCATAGTTGAAGTATTGTTCGTAAGTGATTCTCTATATATCGAGTCTCCTCCCATCAGTGAAAGTCTGTAAAGAGTAGGAAGCTTTAGTTGTGGTCACAATGGACTTTAGCTTCATTGTTGCTCTTGACCTAGCAAGTGCCCCTCTAGGACCCTTGCTAGTTTGAGCAATAACAGGTTGTCTTCATCTTGACTTGTGGAGTTGACGGGATCAATATTCATTCCTTTTTCTTCAACTTGAACTGTTATCTCTAAAGACTTCGATGCTCCTTTCATGATAAGTTCTTCTAGTTAGTTTTTCAATGATTTCTTATCATTTTTAAGTTTCTTAATTTGCGTCAATAATTTCTCGATGTGATCCTTAAAATGAGTAACTTCTTCGTTTTTGTTTGTGATAATCTTGTCAACTTCCTTCTGCATATTTTGCATAGAGTTTTGACTTTCTTGAAGGATTATTTTTGAGACATTTTTTGTCTTCTGGTGTTACTGAATCTAGTTTCAATGTAATGTCCTGTAGCGTTATTTTCTTCTTCTTGTAAGAAAATTAAAAAACTTCTTCGTATTTAGGATGAAGGATCCCCAGTGATTCCATCTAGGGCAAACCCAAAATTATGTCACCTCAATCACCCCATAGGGATTGAACAGAGAATTGTGATATAAATGTATAGTCCCCAATGTTTATTTGTAAATCAGTTATGTCATATTGTTTTATGTTCCTGAGGTCTAATTTTTCAATTATATTTGACTCGAGAATCACTAATTGGTTAGCGAATTTAGGGTTTATATAATTCTTATCTTCAACAGGCAAGAAATAATAACATCTTTTCCTGCCATAGTCCCTTTAATTTTAAATAGTACTAAGGCATTGTTATATGAAGTTTTTGAAAATCTTCCTTCCTTCATTTCCGATTTAGACTCCATTTCTTTCTCATTAGTGATTAACTCCATTTTTGCCTTCAATCAAATTCACTATAATATCTACTTAAACTTCGATTTTTTTTTTCTTCCCTTGTTTTAAAGATCCATTCTTCAACCAATTAAATGCTTGAATGATCAAATATTTTTAAACTCTTTTTTTCTTTTTAAAAGGAAATTTTAAGTTAAAACTACTTTTTCAAAGTTAATAATGTCATAAAGCTCACCCCTTATTATAATTTTTTTATTTTATAAATACCTAAAGCTAATAATGTCGTATAGTTCAACCCTTTTTATAATTTTCATTTTTTAAATACCTTTTTCAGCTGTATTTGATAATCACTATTTTATATATACTCTAATATATTAATTTTATGATTTTAATATGTTAACCTTGAATTAATCTCAAATAAACCATCACGATCTCGGATCTCTAAACTGCGACTTTTCTTCCCCACGACGGTTGAATAGAATGGTCATTCCTTCAATTTAGTAGCTGGAATCCAAAAAAAAAATTCACAGATTTTGCAAACTTGAGCAGCAGATCTTCCGTACAGATGATTGTGGTGTGTATTTGTAGAACTGTTAGTGGTGGTGTACGGTTAGCGATGGAACACTGTTGTGGGAGGCAGACAAGGACGATTATGGCGATTCGGTAGGTGGATTTATGGCATGCGACAGATGTGGTAGCGGCTTGCTACAACAGGGTTTCAACAGATGTGGAGCATTGGCTCTACTACGTCAAACAGTGGAGAAGCGGTGGCGACTGAACAACTGAGAATTGGGATCAATAGAGGGTTAGAGGGGAGGTGACTGCCAATGTTTGTCCACGAATTCAACAGCAGGGGCAACGACAACAACACAAGACAGGTTCTGGAGGGCAAATCATTGATGGGATAGGGAGTGGCCACGAGAGTCTGAGCGACAGCGGCTGATGGCCAAAACTATTTTTTATTTTTTTATTTTTTTTATAATAAATGATATGTGTGTGTGTATTTTTTTACTTTTCTTTAATTTCCTATATATATAATACTTTTTTTTTAATTTTTAAATGGCAAAGGGCCTAACAACAAAATGGAGAACCTCCAAAACTGTGTAGCCACATGCTTCAATTACAACGACAACGAGGTTGATGAAAATTGATGCCAAAGGACGGACCAGAGTATCTTTGTGCAGTAGTTGAGTGGCCAGAGGATCGAACAACGTTGATACCAATGTAACGAACAAAGTTCATAAACGTAGCAGAATACTCAAAATATCTTAAATATGAAAATATCCATGATAGGACAAATATATTTATATAGAAATGTATAGAGGATATGAGTTGATGATTACAAATGAGGGTGAGGGTTTGCTTATATACCTAGGCAAGTACCCCTTCACAAACGGTCATGTTCTTAAAGACATGCCTCTTCAATACCTAGTTAATTAATCATTTATTTATGACTATTACTATTTATATTCTTTGTATTATTTTTATAATAACATGTGATTTACTCCACAGCTCGAGTTTGAGAGTATTAAATTTTATTATATATATTTTCAAATTTTGTAGTATGTCAAACTTAATGCCAGATTTTTATTCCCAAAATGTTTACTGTCAAACTTCAAGGTCGTCGAACTCAAACAAAAACACGAATTAGGTGACTTAGTCTATGGTTGCACAATGCAGTAGGGAGTAATCAAGGCTTCGGCCCATATGGGCAAGCTCTAGGGAAATGTTTGGAGAAGGTTGAGGAAAATCCAAGATTACAAATAGTCTTGCATGAGATTGGTGGATAAATTCAATATATGTGAGATTGTGTGGGCATCTGTCGATTCATTGGTTTTCAACAATGGAGCAGGGGCTAAGAGGATGGATCAATGCCATATGGAAAGTTACATAATCAATAGATTTGAAACTATGTGTAAATGTGTTTTTTTTCCTAGCCTTTATAATACAAAGAACAGAGATTGCATTTTAGAAAAAGGCCCATATTTTTTTAATTTTGTTGGTCTTCATATGAGGTTTTGATGTAAATCATTCAATCAAGGAAATGAAGATTTTTCAAAGGCCCTTGTGGGTTCAATTATATTTCGTTCTTCTGGAATATTGGTGAGAGGATGTCCTTGAAGGCATTAGTATCACTTGGGTATCTATGTTAGAGCATCAGAGGTCACATGATCTAGGTGATGAACATCTTATGCTCACATATGCATGCATATGAATTTCTTTCTGGCACTGCCTGAATCAATAATTCTGGACTTCCAAGATGTGGAATGGACATACACTTTAGATTATGAGCATGTTCCACCGATGCAAATAATGTCACGTCCTTGGATAGTGAACATCTCATGCAGTATTGTCCTTTGAATCAAACAATGTAGCAGGAAGCTATGTAAAAAATTAATATGTATTATAGTTTAATTTAGGAAGGGGCGAAATCAAAAGAGCATGCCCTTGTTGAAGAATCAAGGGAAATTAGGTGTAGTGTGATTCTTCCTTACTTGATAGCAATTTGTAGTCTTTTTACTTTTCTTGTTAGCTTAATCTTCTTCTTCTTCTTATTATTAATGCATGTGTGTGTACTTCCTCAAACTGCTACCAAAAACATAAGAACAAGAACACAAGATGTTGGCTCTCTGCCAGGGCAAAATCCTCTCTTCTCTTGAGAGTAAAACCCTTTAGTAAGTTTCTCTTGTTGAAGCTTCTTATTGATCAATGCAAAACCCTAGACCCTTGACAAGAATATCCTCCAAACACAAGTCAAGTCCATCCTCCTTTTTGAACTTTGTTCCTTGACACTTCCTTCTTCCGACACTTCGTCCTCCTTCCAACTGTTGTTAGATCTTGTTGCACTTGCTCTAGAAGAGATACCTTTGATGAGACCTTTTCCTTACAATGACCCCTTCCTTCTTTTCACCAACCAATGAACTTGCATGACTGTAATGGTAGGGTTGTTATAACAATAGAGACAACCTCCTTCTCTTTGCACGTGTGACTGTAATAGGCTTTAGAACAACTGTATTACCTTCGCTTTTCTTCCTTCCTTCTTTGCTTGAGTGGGAGGCCTTTTAGGCCTATGTTCTTAGCCAAAATGATGAGGTTTATGTGACTGTGATAAAGGGTTGCTATGACAGCAAAGAAACCCTCTCCTTCTTCGCACGTGTGACTATCTTTTAGCCCTAGAACAGATTTCCAAGGCTCAATATTTCTTCCTCCTTCGCTGCACTAGGAGACCCTTTCTTCATCCTTCTTCACCCTTTTCCTCGGCTTCCTACCTTTGCTGATTTTAGAGGTGATTGCTTGACATAATGGAGTGGACAACCTCTATATATAGAGGATTGTCCCTCTTGTAGGCCAACTTGAAGGCCGACAAGAAGACCGTTGGCCAACTTGACATATATATCTCGGATTGCTTCTTTGGTGGTGTCACATGCTTGGAGGAGACTTGACTTTGCTTGGAGGTGACTTCTTTGACTATAATACATAAGTATACCTATAGTAACATGCACTTCAGGTCTTCAACTAATTCTTTTGACTCTTTGACTCACCTATAACACTTTAACATGTGCTAGACCTATTTCAATTAGCAAGAAACTCATTGACATATATTATAAAAATAATATTTCTTTTCTTGAATAAAGACAAATATCAAAAGTACATTTATGAAGACCGAACCTAGTTACATTTCCTTCAACACTCCCTCTTACCTAGGGAGGTACTCATACAACATTACAAGATGTTTGGCTATTTTTCAATCTTGAAGAATTCACATAAGAGAAACTAGATTGGCAATCCATTTGTTATAGCATCATAGTAACCAACATTGTTTCCATAGGAAGGCCTTGACTGACAACTCCATCTCTCAATAGATCAAAGCACAATGTTGGTGAGACCAATAAATTATAGACACCTTAGTCATTGTCTCTCAAGGTACATACCCACCTGGGTATTCACTGAGTATGACCTTCTAAGACTATTCTTATCTTTGGTTCCCACCCCTCAAAGAATATCGATCCTCTTGCCTACTCTTGTGTCGGATGCCAGATGATTACCCAATCCTCCCATTCTTTCTTCCCAAGTGAAGACAAGAATGTTGTGTCTATCACTTCGTCTCAATTGAGGAAGATACGCCCAAGTATCCTCTGATAAGGTACTTGTCCAAGTTCCTTTGTAATTGGGAACTTGTTATAACTCCCTCTTATCTACGGACTTGTCCATTCATCAACACCTTCTTCTTTGTGGATCCTCCAGTCGCTTAATCTCCTTCCTTCCTTTGATGTCATGAAGTCTTGGTTTGAACTTCTTCTTGGTAGGGCACCATCCATCACTTTCCTTCCTAGTTTGTCATGTCATTGCTTCCTTCGTGGAAAGTGGCCTTCTTGTCATATATGAAGTTCTCTTGTCATCTGGTTATTCCTTTTCATCTTGTTTATGCTTCGGACTATTCTTCACATGGATGTCTCTTTGTACTTGCTTGTTCCCATGCTTTGATCTAGTATCCCTTCATGACTTCATCCTAATATTGCTTCAACATTAAATGGTGCTTTTGCTTGATGGCTTCTTCATCATGTCATCTTCGTAGAGTAGAATCAATTATCTGCACCTTCCATATCTCCAAGGCCTTCATAGGTGTCAAGGGTCCTTTCATATTTTTCTTCCTTTTCCAGAGTTGTCATGCCTTCTTTCGGGAGATGTCTTCAAAATATCTTGTCAGATAGTGATTCTTGGTGATCATGGTGTTCTTCACATGCTTGATCTCTTTCTTCACTTGCTTCTTCTTGGATAGATTGGTCAACCACCTTATGCTCCTTGTGGGAGCACTTCTTCATTGCTTGCTTCTAGTGCTACTCAACATTTCTTCTTTACTTGCTTCTTAGTCAACAATCTTATACTCCTTATGTGAGTTTTTCCTTTTGTTCACCTTCATTGCATTGTAGTACATGCGTTCGAGCATGTCATTGGTGAAAGAGATTCTTTCATACTTGATCATGTCATAGAACTATTAACATAACTCAATAATATACATATGATAACATGACTAAACTTTGATGCATACATTTCTCTTTTGATCATCTTAGCGTCATTTGGTTGTCATTGGTGTGGCCCTTCTTGCTTCATCTTAGCTTGCCTGCATATCGTCCCTTTCTTGAATGCCATGAATAGGACTCCCAATGAGACATATGCTTCTGTTTATGAATCTTCTTTTGAAGATTCCATCAAAGGATCTTAAAGACCTTTATCCTGCAAATGTTTTTCTTTTGACGATGAAGGTCTTCTAAGATTCTTAATCATGATCAATTTCCTTTCATGGTGGATGTGGTCCTATTATAGGTATGCTCCTTCTACATGAATATCTTGAGCTATATCTACCATGCTCCTATATTCTAGAAGATATTTTTAACCATGCATTTTGTTCGATTATAAATGCTCCTTCTACATGAGTATTTTGAACTCTATGTACATCATGCTTCTAGATTCTAGAAGATGTTTCTAGCCATGCAATTTTATTTTATTCCTGCATGCTCCTATACTACTCAAAACTTTGAAAGAAGACTTTAAGTAAAGAAGTAAACTTAGTCAATAGTAGAGATTCAGAGCATCTTCCTTCTTTTGCTTCTTGTCTTCTTCTTTCATTTCTTGAGTCACATGATCTTCTTCCCTTCTTCTTTTGTTGTTGTTGTCCTTGTTTAGTTTAGGATAATTCCTTTTGTAGCGTCCATATTCTTGGCATACATAGCATTGGATTTTGGACATATCTTTGTTGTTTGTTCTTCGTGGACCAAATTTGCGAAATTTTCCCTTTCTCCTGGGCACATGGTAGCAAACACTTGCTCCTTTGATCCCACATCTTCCTTTGCTTTGAGTCTTGTTTCCTCTATCTTGCATAGAGACCACATTTCACTTAGTGGGGTGGCTTCCTTCTTGGCATATATGCTTGATGTGAAGTTGCCCCAATCCTCACGTAGAGCATTGATTACTACAATTGTCATTTCTTTGTCCGACATGACTTCCCCTAGCTCTTGAAGTTGATCCCTCATTTCAAAGATCTTCATGAAGTAGGGAGCTATTCCTTCCTTTGATATCTTCATCTTGTACAACTAATTTTGAAGAGATATCACTTCTCCCGTTGTGCTTATCAAGAATATCTCTACTAGTTTATCATAGATTTCTTTTGTTGTTTCATGTTTGGAGACTTAAGGAATGAGAGAGTCTTTGATGGATTCTATTAGAATCCTTTGAGCTTTTGTCTCATCCTTATTATAGTTGGCTAAGGTTTGAGTTTGTTCCTTAGCAAGAATAGTGATATTCCCTTTGTTGTGTTCTAGAAGTTCATTCTCCTTGAGAAGTAAATCAGTGCTCTTCTTCCTTGCAAGAAAGTTATTGGTACCTACCAATTTGTTGCTTTCCTTGCAAAAAGGCATAGATGTATATTCAGAAGGGAACATATACTTGATAGATTTTGAGATGTAGTGTACTTGCTTTCCTCTTGAAGACTTGATGGCTTGCTTTCCTTAGATCTTGATGTTCTTCAAGTTGTGGACTTGCTTGATGATGAGATTTGCTTGATGACTAGTAGCTTGATGTAGGTCCTTTTATTTGCTTTTCTTGTAGGTGCCTTTGTGTAAGGCTCTTCTTCTTGCTTTGTAGTCTTCCTTGATGAATGATAGATGATAGATCTTGTCCTTGAAGTGATTGAGATTTCTTGGCTAGATGCTTCAACTTTTGTAGATGTCCTTCCTTGATGAGTGTTCTTGAGATGCCATTTCCTTGATGTGTCACCTTAGCTCTGATACCATGTTGAAGAATCAAGGGAAATTAGGTGTAGTGTGATTCTTCTTACTTGATAACAATTTGTGGAGTCTTTTTACTTTTCTTGTTATCTTAATCTTCTTCTTATTATTATTAATGCATGTGTGTGTACTTCATCAAACCACTACCAAACACATAAGAACAAGAACACAAGATGTTGGCCAAAACCTCTCTTCTCTTGAGAGGAAAACACTTTAATAAGTTTCTCTTATTGAAGCTTCTTATTGATCAATGCCAAACCCTAGACCCTTGACAAGAATATCCTCCAAACACAAGTCAAGTACTTCCTCATTTCTACACTTTTTTCCTAGGCACTTCCTTCTTTTGGCACTTCATCCTCCTTCGAATTGTTGTTAGATCTTGTTGCACTTTTTCTAGAAGAGATACTTTTGATGAGACCCTTTCCTTATGATTACCCCTTCCTTCTTTTCACCAACCAATGAACTTGTATGACTAATGGGAGGGTTGTTATAACAGCAGAGACAACCTCCTTCTCTTCGCACTTGTGACTGTAATACGCTTAGAACAACCATATTACCTTTGCTCTTCGTCCTTCCTTCTTCGCTTGAGTGGGAGGCCTTTTAGGCCTATGTTCTTAGCCCAAATGATGAGGTTTATGTGACTGTGATAGATGGCTGCTCTGATAGCAGAGAGACCCTCTCCTTCTTCGCACGTGTGACTGTCTTTTAGCCCTAGAACAGATTTCCAAGGCTCGATATTTCTTCCTCATTCACTGCACTTGGAGACCCTTTCTTTGGCCTTCTTCACCCTTTTTATCAGCTTCCTACCTTCACTGGTTTCAGAGGTGATTGCTTGACGTTATGATGGAGTGGACAACCTCTATATATAGAGGACTATCCCTCCTTTAGGCTGACTAGAAGACTGCTGGCCGACTTGACATATATAGCTCAGAGTGCTTCTTTGGTGGTGTCACATGCTTGGAGGAGACTTCACTTTGCTTGGAGGTGACTTCTTTGACTATAATACATAAGTATACCTATAGCAACAGGGCCTTAAGGTCTTCAACATAATTCTTTTGACTCTTTGACTCACCTATAACACTTTAACATGTGTTAGGCCTATTTCAATGAGCAAGAAACTCATTGACATTTATTATAAATATAATATTCTTTTCCTGAATAAATACAAATATCAAAAGTACATTAATGAAGACCGAACCTAGTTACATTTCCTTCAACAGCCCCCTCATGTAAAGGCACCAAGGTTGTATTTAAGCCAAGGCCCTCACGCCATTGTAATCATCATATTGTTTTCTAATAAAACACAAACACACACAAAAAGGCAGTTGCAGTGACAATAGAGACAGTTGAGCGAGCTTGCTTCCAAGTTTGAGAGTGAATTTTCACTTGTGTCTTGCCTTTCTACCAGCACCATTGCTAGAAGCGCCTGGTACTTGGACAATGACGCCTCTCGCCACATGACAGAGGCTAGAGAGTTATTTAGCAATTTTGCAAAGGATGACTCGAGGATCCATATTGAGCTTGGCAATGATGCCAATTATGCAGTGAAGGGATAGGGGACAATTCAGTTCCAACTTGAGTGAGGAGGGTCCCTTGATGCACAAGAGGTACTCTATGTACCTGGCCTAAAGAAGAACTTTTTGTCCATCTCAGTCATTGAGGACAAAGGTTATGAGGTTAACTTTTGGAGGGGGCAAGTGTTCATTTCGCCAAAGGGAGTCAGTCCAAAGGCTGCAATGAGGATTGGAGTCTGAGAGGGGAACTTGTATAGACTTTAGAGTCAACCTACTCAGGAACTAGTGCACATTATGAGAGCATGTGTGAGCTTTGGCACAAGAGGATGGGACATCTCCATCACAAAGCTCTACCATTAGCGAGACCAATGGTCACTAGGCTTCCAAACTTCAGTCTAGGCCAACAAGGGGTGTGCAAAGGATGTGCACTTGGCAAGAATATCTAGGCATCTTTACCTAGCAACGAGAATCAATCCAAAGACATTTTGGATCTGATCCGCTCTAATTTAGCAAGGCCTATGTCAGTATCTTCAGTAAAGGGCACATCTTACTATGTGACCTTCATTCATGACTTCTCCGAGAAGACCTGGATCTACTTCCTGAACACCAAGGGTGAGGTCTTCAGTCATTTCAGAGCTTTCAAAGCTCAAGTGGCGAACATGACAGAAGGAAGATCAAGGTGTTGAGGATAGACAACAAGGGTGAATACACCTTTAATGAGTTCATAGATTTCTGCAAGGAGGCAAGGATCAAGAGGGAGAAAGCAATGGCCTACAACCCGCAGCAGAATGGGGTTGCATAGAGGAAGAATTGATCTATCATTAGTGTGGTGAAGGCCATGATCCATGATCAAATTTTGTCGATGTTTCTGTACCCTGAGGCACGCAACACAATTATCTATTTGCAAAACATGGAGCCCACACTAGATTCTAGAGGAGAAGGCACTAGAGGAAGCATTCAAGCAAGAAGCCTAAGATAGGACATCTTTCAATATTTGGTTGTCTAATCTACATCCACATACTTGTGGAAAAGAGGACAATGTTGCAGCCCTCAGGTGAGAGGGGCATCTTGGTGGGATATAGCAAGGATTGAACGGCTTAGGGAGTCTTCCTGATAGATCAGTGGAAGACAGTGTTGAGCCGAGATGTCAAGTTCGAGGAGAAATTGGCATCTAGGAAATCTCAAGACCTACCAACAACTGCAGAGGGGCCTCAGGAGGAGGAACCAAAGGAGGACTCAAGAGCAAAGGCTTCCAATAGCAAAGATAGCCAACCTTCAGTGCACATGAGTAGTCAACGCCTTCTACATCAATAAAGAGGCCTAGGTGGGAAAAGCAGACCTGTTTGGGATGCTCAGAAGCATGTTGAGCCTCCAAGGACCGCTTTCAAGGAGAGCAGACCTCTGCAAAAGTTTCCAACACACATGGTTTTGATGACCAACATCATAGACTCAGAGCCTTCCATCTTTGAGGAAGCATCCAGCCAATAGGTGTGGAGAGATGTCATGTTGGAGAAGTATAACTCCATCATGAAGAATGATGTCTAGAGATTTTGTCGAGACCAAAGGGGAAGTCAATTGTGACTTCCAAGTGGCTTTAGAAGGTAAAGCATGCAACAGATGGTAGTGTGGAGAAATACAAGGCCAGATTTGTGGCTTATAGGTTCTCTCAAAAAGAGGGAGTAGACTACAAGGAGACTTTTGCTCCTTTAGCCAAATACTCCTCTATTCGAGCAGTTTTTTTGATAGCTTATAAGATGGGATAAAGCATCCATAAAATGGATGTGATCGAGCAACCACATGGGTTTGAGGTCCATGACACAGAGACACATGTATGAAGGCTTAAGAATGCCTTGTGTGGACTCAAACAGGCACCCATGCCTTGGTATGCTAGGATTGACAACTATCTGCAGGGCATAGGTATCACCAAGAGTGAGCCAAATCCCAACTTATACTTCTTCTTAGTTGGATTTTAGCCCCTTATTTTGGTGTTGTATGTGGACGATCTCATTCTGACAGGTGCAGAGAGATTGATTGGAGGTTGCAAGTCAGATCTAGCATCATAATTTGATATGAAGGATATTGGGTCGATTAATTACTTTCTGGGACTTAAGGTTTGGCAGCGACCGAGTGAGATCTTCCTCATGGGAAGTACACTCTAGAGTTCTTGAAGAGATTTAAGGAGGAGGATAGCAGACCGATGGCCACTCCGATGGTGACCAATTTGAAGAAGATTGATTCTTCATTTTCAGAGTTGGCAGACACCAAACAGTACAGGCAGTTGATTGGTTTGTTGATGTATCTAGTAAACACTCGACCAAACATCAACTTTCTTATTAACACCCTAATCCAGTTCATGGTGAAACTAAGGGAGGTTCATTGGGCTACAACAAAGCATGTGCTCATATATTTGTAGGGCACAGTAGGATATGGATTGCAGTACCTTGGTGGAGATGGCGTGAGGTTGCAGGGGTACTCAGATTCAGATTCAGATTGGGAATGGAGTAATACAGATCGACTAAGAAACTGGATTTGTGCCCCCCCCACCCCCCTGATGTCGCAAATTCCACGTGTCAGACACAATTCTCGAGGGACAGGTGTTTGATTCGTGGCTCGAGCGTGTCCAAACACGTGGGATTTGTGTGTCCAAGCGTGTCTCGATGTGGGACACGTGTCCCTCTAGAAAAGCGTGTCATGGGTCTTTTTAAGCTCGATTTAGACAACTTTCTCCTCATTCCTGTGTCTTGTAGCAAAGGGTTTAGGAGTATTTTGGAGGTGATTCAAGCAACCAATAAGTGCATTTTTCTTTCATTTTTTTCCATTTTTGCTACAACAGTTTATCTATCCATTTTGTTTACATGTTAGTGCATTTTTTCTTTATTTTTTTACAACATCGATGACAAAATCAAGGACAATAGGGAATGGCAAAAGAAGGGGAAGAATGTCCCCATTGGTGATGCCCTCTTGTTCCAGTTTGATTAGGTTCTACAAGCGTTTCCTGTGTTGGAAGTGGGGCTGCAACAACAACTTCAAATATTGAGGGCAGAATATGTTTAGAAACATAGCAAGCACAAGAAAGTCAACATCCCTTGTGGAACTATGTCATAAGAGATGACTTAATGAGAAAATTGCAGTTTCTTGTCTTTCTCCTATTGGATCTTTGATGAATCTGTCACGATTGTATTTGTGATATGCATGCATAATGTCACAACTTACAAATTTACAATGTAGAATCTAGATCTATGTCTGAATTTGTATCATGAATGAGAATTTGTGTAATATGAAATCACTGAAATATCTATTTAGTATTATATATATATATATATTATAATATATATATATATATATACTGTGTCCTACATGTCCTTTTCCGGGGGATCTATGTGCTCTGTGTCAAACACGTGAATTTGCATGTCTTGCGTGTCCCTGTGTCAGGTGACTTAGCAGATCGATAGAGCACCTCTAGGTGTTGCTTTAGTTTAGGGTCAGCAATCATTTCCTGGTTTAGCAGGAAGCAAATCCCAGTAGCACTGAGCTTAGCTGAGACAAAGTGCACGGCCACTAGTCTAGCTAGTTGTGAATCTATTTGGCTTCCTAAGCTGCTCATAGTATTGTTTGGTCAAAAGCTTGAGTTGACGATGATCTGTTGTGATAACTAGAGTTGTATCAAACTCTCAGAGAATCCAGTGTTCCACAACAGATCAAAGCACATTGAGATCAAATACCACTTCATCAGAGGCATGGTGTTGAGGGGAGCAGTCAAACTCCAATATATTTCTACAAAGGAGCAATTGGCAGACATTTTCACCAAGCCCTTGGTGAAGGGCAAGTTCATCTAGTTTCGAGACGAGCTTGGAGTGGTGGAGAATACCTTCCTCGCTAAGAGGGAGTGTTAGTGTTTGTAGCTCAGATAGGTGTTTCCATGAGGGTGTCTAGATATGGAAATCATCATTAAAAGTATCCTATGTTTTTTCAAAAGTTCACTTCATTAATTAATTAATTAAGTGAACATTCTTTTATTAAAGTGATTTTTAATTAATAAAGTGACTAAAGTGGGTCACTTAATAATTTAATTAAAAGAGAGCCATTGATCTCACGCTTAGATCTCAACCATTAAAGATTAGTGTTTTGGCTCATGTCAAAGTTATAAAAGAGAGAGAGGGCAAAGGAAAAAGACACACAAAACATTCATTTCACAAGTCACATAAGTGAAGGAGAAAATCAGAGATTTGATTTGTAGCCATTAGTGAGGATTTCAACAGTGTTTAAACAAGGAGAAGGCAGTCAATCTTCAACAATGAAGAGCAACCATTTAGTAGCAAGGAAAAGAGCAGTGTTACAGCCCAACAGTTCGTACACCATCTGTATGGATTCTATATCGTGGTACGGATTTGAGGCAAGGGTACTTCAATTCTCGTGCAAACAGTGTTTTCAGGTTTGTTGTTCGTTTGATTAATTCTCGGAGCCATTTTTCCCTATAAGGGAGCTCTTGTAAGTTTTGAAGATAAGTTTGAGTGATGAACCGATTTAGAAGGGCAGGAACATCTGTTCATTGTGTGAGATTTCTTTTCACATTTTTTGTGGCATGCACAAGTTAATATTACTAGCAAGTAACTAGATCTGATTTGTTTTCTTAGATATGTAGCTTTACGATATTTAACAATATAAGGGTGAACATATCAAAATGGCACTAAGTGCAATACATATTAGCAGCAAATACATAGTCAATGAGGTTGTCAATTGGGGTTATCCTGGACGGTTGGGTGGAAGGAACGGAATCCTCCCCACCCAGGTTCAATTCCCACAAGTGACATGACAGATGTTGATATTATTAACAGTATACATATATTCCATATGGAATATACAACTTTGTAACTGTGGAAATAAATAAATAAATAAAATAATCAATGAGGCTCTAAATAGCCTATGGAGTCCAAAAACATGCTACAAGCTATTGGCCTACTACATCATATGAGTCGTTGATCAACATGATTAATCATCAAACTCATCGCCACTACTAGTAATGGGATCATCAACAAGAGATAAAACATCATCCTATAGCTCAAAGTATTCAAACTCCTCAGCCATATAATATGGTAGAAAAAGTTTAACATGCCTAACAAAAGATTTTGGTTTGAGAGAATGGTACATTTTTGTTAAGGCCATGGCAGAGGAGTTCAACAATCAATACCACCAACATGAAGGTACATAAAGGGCTTGGTGCTTTTGATTAAATGTCAATCCCATACCCTCATACATAATAGAATTCAATGAAAATATTGCAATCCCACCAATGCCAAATTCCTGAAAATTATTATATTTGCTTAATTTTGGATGGGATATGAAATTCTACTTTCTCCTGAAGTTCAAAAAGGTTAGAACCACACTCAAACTGTTAAATCTCTAATACTAGATCTAATTTATTTATACCTCAACAATTATTTTATACCCGGAATTTATTTACTCAATAAAATCTCAAAACTAATGGAAAATAAAATAATCTGTATTTTAATTTTCAAAAATTAAATTTGCAGTGGAAATAAAATAGGGAATCCAATGTATCACACTATAGCAGAATAATTATGCCCAATACAATCTTCCTTCACTTTATATTACTCAGGAGAATTAGGACCTAGATTCATAGAGAATACATAGAAATATTACCACTGTTAGAACCTAGAAATCGGCCTCAAGGAATTCGACCTTCTTGGAACTCAACCCTTTTGAAGATTTTGAACTTGGAAAATTGGCCTCCTCTAACAGTTAACGCAACCCCTCTTTCTCCCTTTCAATAGCTCCTACACACTAGAAAAAATCGGCCCCTGGATAATTTAGCCCTCCTTTTCAATAATCCGGCCTCTCTCTCCTAGATGACTTCCCCAAAAAAAATTCCCCTAAAATTCCCTTGTTGCAATCCTTTTCCCTTCTCTTCAATCCTAAAGTTTTTCACTTCTTGAGAAAATCACTCTCTCATCAATAGCAATGTAATGTTTCTTCATCCTCTCCCATACGTTTTCTTTATAATTTCTCCGTGGGCCAAATTCATAATCTCCAAAGTGACTAAGGACTAGGATTAAATCTTAAATTTCTTTGATCAATGGTGGAGATAAGATCTAAGTCACTTAAATGATTAATTATTATCCATAGAAAAACATTAATCCAAAGTCAACATCAACTAAATAATTAATCGATGTACTTTTTTCTAAGCTAAAACTTAGGAAGGAGATCATATTAGTTGCTCCTCTCGAACAACCACCAAAAGAGGACTTATTCTCCTGCATGCAAGACACCAGCCTGTGCAAAAGACCTTCTGAAGCTACAAATTCAACACTCCCTCTTAACAAGAAAGAGATTCTCCACCACCCCTAGCTTGTTTATGTAGAACACAAACTTCCCCATCCCTAGGGGCTTGGTGAGAATATCTGCTACCTACTCCCTTGTGGAAACGTATTGCAATCTCACAATGCCTCTCTAAACCCTATCTGATGAAGCAGTATCTGAACTCTATATGTTTGGACCTGTCATGAAACACTAGATTCTCTTAAAGCTTGATGCAACTTTAATTACACGTTGAATCACCGTAGGCCCTGTCCCAAGACACAAACAACCTTGAGAGCATTTTGTGAAGCCATATGGCCTCACAACTCGTTGCCATGTACTCATCCTCTACTAAGCTAAGTGCCACTAAGTGTTGCTTCTTGCTAAACCATGAGATCACTACTGACCCCAAGCTAAAACAACATACTGATGCACTCTTCCTATCCACTACACTCCTAGCCCATTCTGAATCTGTATAACCCTGCAATTGCACTTCACCAACTCAGACATATCTTAGTCCATAGTCCATTGTACCACAAAGACACCTCAACACATGCTTCGATGCCACCCAATGAACCCTCCTTGGCTCCACCATAAACTAGCTACGTGTATTGACTGCAACACATATATCTGGCTTAGTATTAACCAAATACATCAATGACACGATCAACTACATGTACAATGTGGGATCAACCAACTCATTCTCAATAGCATTAGGCTTCCTCAAGTTGGTAATCATGGGTATAAACATCGTACTTCAATCCTCCATCCTGAATCTCTTCAGATCTCAAATGCATACTTACCTTGCCCTAGGAAAATCTCTTATGGTTGTTGCCACACCTCCAATCCCAAAGGTAGTGCATCAATCCAATATCCTTCATATCGAACTCCATAGCAAGGTCCTCCTTGCACATCCCAATGAGCTTCTTCAATCCTGTTAGAAAGAGATCATCAACATACCGTACCAAGATAAGCGACTCACCATCAACAAGTACATTGTACGAGTTGGAGTCCACTGCACTCTTGGTGAAGCCCAATCCAAATAGGTACTCATCAATCCTAGAATAATGCACAAGGTACCTGCTTAAGTCCATATAAGGCCTTCATTGATTTGCATATATGGGACTCCCTCCCATACACCTCAAATCCCTAAGGTTGCTCAATATACACCTCTTCCTCAATTACCCCATTAAAGAAGGCACTTTTCACATTCATCCGATGAATCTTCCACCCCATCTCTGAGGCAATAGATATAATGGCCCCGATAGATGCATATCTACTAATGGGTGCAAATGTCTCCTCACAACCCACTTCCTCCTTCTTGGACAACCCTCTCGCAACAAACCTAGCTTTGTACTTCTCAGTAATGCCATTTGTTGCATACTTAATCTTGTAGATCCATCGAGAAGTGACCACTGACTTCCCCTTGGGCCTTGATACTATCTCCCACACATCATTCCTCGTGATGGAACTATACTCTTCCACCATGGTGTCCCTCCAAACCTACTAGTTTGTTGCCTCCTCAAAGGTAGAAGGCTTGGACTCACTAATGCTACACATCAAGGCCATATAACTGGAGAATTTGGTTCATGGTCTACTCTCCCTGAAAATCCTTCTAGGAGCCTCCACATGCTCTTCCACATCCCTCAAAGTCTAGTTGACCCATCTCCACCTCCTCCTGGTAGAGCTTGAAGGAACATTTCACTCATCCTGATTAGAAGGTTGCAACCCTGTCGGTGGTGTTGTTGGTCCCCACTCAACCTTCGAAGCCTCTTGCTCCCAATCCTCTACCACTGATGGACCTGTCTCATACAACATCCTAAAGGTTCTATCCTCCTCAAATCTGAGATCCTAGCTAATTACTATCTTCCTCTACTGCAAAATGTCGACCCTGTAGGCCTTCGAGATCTCACTGTATCCAACAAAATCTCTCTCTTGAATGAGGATCCAGCGTAGTCTTCCAAGCACACATCCTTTGTACACACCATCCCACTCCACACTGAACTCTGAAAAACCAGTGACCATCTCTTATAACAGTGGTAAAGCCCTCTAGTGTAGAGGCCACATCTTCTTATGACAAAGCTAACTCTGGTTGTCATTGTCTTGTACAAGGGCTTTCATTGCTTGTCCTCTCAAAAGATACAAGTTTCTCTCTCTATTGCTTATCACTCACCTCATACTAGGATCAACTCATTTCAATTTGACAGATACATCACCTCTTGTAAAACTGACCTCAAGTCCTTTAATCCCCCATAGCTAAAACAGAGAGCAATTTCCACTCCAACCCAAGTACATGCAATACTTCCTTCACCTCCATACGACTCCTAGAGTTCAACTGGAATTGTATGTCGCCAATACCCTCCACTTATCACCAAGATCCACATGAAGATCACAGTGCTCCTTGGCCATACTAGTGAAGAGTGTTAAAAAATGTGTAACTAAATTGACCAAGTTGACAGAGTTCAAGTCGACTTGGACGGATTTTCAAAACTATGATTGGAGGTTAGCTCCAACCTTGGAATGGATTAACGCATTATTTAGCAAATTTCAGCATTGGAGTTTCAATCACATTCAACACTCTAGATACTAGGCAGCAAATATGAAGGCAAATATTGGGGTTGAAAGTACAATGAAGTCATGAACCTTGGTGACAACTTGCGAGGACTTCATTGTTGACATTTGTAGCTCAGATAGGTACTTTTGCATAGGTCTAAGTGTCTAGATGTGTGGAAGTCAACCAATGCCTTCAACCTTAGAAAATTCACTTGCATTAAAGGAATTATTAAAGTGAATTGCTTTTATTAAAAAGTGAGTTGAATTTAATGAAATGTAGAGGTTTTTTTTTACATTAGAGAATTTAATAAATCTTAACCATTGACCTTAAGTGATGTGAGATCTAATCTCAATTGTCGATCACTTTGGAGAGTAAGGTCAACGGATTTGGTCATAGCTCAAGATTATAAAATCAAGGGTAGGTGAAGGAGAAAAACAAACAAGAAACATTGAATGATTGAGCCATGAAGGACAACGATTCAAGGAGAACACAACAGGGGTGATAAAAGATCTTCATCCAATATTCAGGCTAAAGGAGGAAAGTAAGAAGGCAATAATGACGATAATTCCAACAACAAAAAAATAGGGGGAGGTCTTACAACACAAGAGGAGGTTGTACGATATTTTTGGGCACCAATTGTAGGAGTTGAAGGGTAAAAAAATAGAGGTCGTATTCAATCATACATGCAACACTGAAAAATAGTGGAAGGGAGATTGTGCTAGGCCTACGCAGGCTGAGAGGTTGGACACAAGTTGTACGTGATAGAGAGAGGTCGTACACAGGTTGTGAGACCATAAGCAAACCGTGGGGATGCTAAGGGTTTTACCAGGTCATATGAGAGCATATAATGCTGCACAAATGCAAATTGGATAACTTCGATGGAAAATTGTACAAGTTCTAAAATGTTGTAATTATTTCCAATTTTTCTTTGTGGGTAGGTCGTACGAGAGCATACAGTGCAACACAAATGCAAATTGGATAACTTCGAGGGAAAATTTGACAGGTTCTAAACTGTTGTAATTATTTCCAATTTTTCTTTGTGGGCCACTTTCCCAGGAAGGGAGCCCTTGTATGATGCGATATTATTTTAAAGAACAATAGGTTTGAAAAACAAAATTATTTTTGTGTGCATGTGTGAAATTGGTTTCATTTGCTTTCGCTATATTTTTTATTTTACCAGTTAAACATCCTATTGTCGCCCAAATTGTACATGTGAATGCAACAATGACTCAGGGTAGGGGTTGTCACTCTCATCCTCTACCCTCTCCATTATAGTTGTCATCTCCCTACAACAGGCTATGGGGGGTAGTCCCTATGAAATGTACAAATGAAAGACTTGTCAGGAACCTACTAGTCCGAGAGACACAACTAAATGTCCTAGCAACCTGGTTAATGATTATTCGTAATTTTAATTATTAGCATGATTAGATTAGATTATTTCAGAGACCAGTGCCTTATGGAGTCAAATTACTTGCAGAATATAATTAGCTACCAAGTTGTCGGATGAACAATTGTTGCTAAGGATGCACACTATTCTATATGAGATGTGAAACCTAAGAACTAAGTGAAATGCAAACTCTTGGTTGATTTTAAATTAGACGCCTATCTAAATGAATCCTTTCTCTCGATTGTTTTGAAGCTAGTCTCAAGTGTAAGTTGTGGAGAGAAACCTAGGAGAAGATAGAAATGGCAATATTAATGATACCTCCCCTGGAGTTCTAACCACCCGATGTCTCCGGCGCTGTAAAGACTATGGCTCTAACGACTACAAGGTCACCGTGTTAACCACAAGTGAGGGTCTAAACTTTGCAAGATGGGTGAGAGAGGCGGTCCTATCATCTTCAACCAAGCTTATGCTTGGAGGTAAATTAATTAATGCAACACTACTCTTAGAATGCTAGTTGCAAATTGAGTGATTATCCTTAGGTGAGATCATCAAATGTTTTAACTTTTAAGTAATTTCAGGATAGGTCCAAACAACCGACAGAGCCTTATGAGTATATATCTGAATTTCGTGTCTTAACTATGCTTAACAAAGAGATTGACATAATTCTCGGTCGACCTTGGTTTAAGGAATTAGATACGTTCATTCTAAACACTTAAAACAAATTCTTGATGTTTCCTTACAAGAAGAAGATGGTCATGTTCCAAGACATGACAATGAAATCAAAACTGATAATGCCTTCATCAAAAGATTTGAATTATATTGTGAAACTAATGTTTGAAGTGAATCCAAAAACAACATCAAAGAAGAAGAAAGAGCTTGAAGAAGTCATATCCAGCGAAAATAAGGAAAATTCATGTTTGAAGGAGCATAATCAGAAACTACTTACACAGGTGAGGAAATGTAAAGCTAAGAAACAACAGTTAGAACAAGAAAATGAAATTTTTGAAAAGAAACTCAACAAAAGTCTACCGAGAAAAGAAAAGGAAATTTTATGCTTAAAGAACCTTAACCAATGGTTATTAGAACAAAACATGTGTCTAAAAGACGAGAAGCTTGAAGACCAAAATAAAGTTGATTAAGAAAATGCGAAATTCTTACGTCTTAGAAACCATAATCAAAGTCTATTCACTCAAATTAAGAAGCTTAAGGATGATAAGAATTCATTGAAAAACAAATTAGAAGAACTTATCACAAAAGAAGTGTCAAAGTCTTTAGTCCAAGTGGAAGAAAGAGGAACAAATACTGATCCAGTCAATATCACAACTCAAGAAGAGGACAAACTAGTTGAAGTAAAGATGTACTCAGAAGTTGCATTTCCAACATCAAAAGATTCAAGTGAATATCTAGAAATCAACCATTCAACTTTCATAGCTAAAGTCATAACTAAAGGAAATCAAACACTTCAAATAAATCAAGAAAACGACACAAACAAGATAAGGGAAAATCATATCACTAGAATTCCTTATCGATATCTGAATCACGAGAGTAGACAACTCAATCAAGCTACGTATTTAGAATAGAAACAACAAACTGATGTTCCGAAGAATACTAATGTCAATGCAATCCACTCAAGTGATAACAATTCATTACAAGTTTGCAGTCACTGCAAGATTCGACAGAAGATTAATTTAGGATGGTTCGATCCCTTCTCAGTGTGAAAATTTTGTTTGTCACTTAGAGGATCATATCAACTGGTATCGACAAAGATGATTGCCTCGAGATGAGAAGACATTCACAACAGAAAAAGAGATCAAGCAGAAAAAGATATCAAGCCCTTTCATCAACAAGCTTTGAGGACAAATATTTTTGAAGAGGAAGGCAATGCTATGAATATAATTATGTAAAAAGTAATAAATATAGATAATAAATAATAAACATGATAATATGTAAATAAGTAATAATTAGTTAAACAAACGGGCATGTCTAAGGAGACATGACTGTTCATAAAGGGATACCTGCTTGGTATAAGAGCAAGCCTCTCACTCTCAATTGCAACATCATTCTTACTCATACATTTTAATATATATTCTTATATCTCAATGGAGATCTACATATTCCAAGTCTTCTGGAGTATTTAACCTGAATAACGAACTTTGTTCGTTCCAGAGGTTGAATGGCTGCCTTTTTAGGCCGACTTGGTATTTGTGGTGATATTTTTGACTCTTTTGACTTGAAAACAAATATTTTTTCTTTCTTTTACAAGAAGTTCAAATGGGACTTGACTCAATTATATTTCATTGACTCATGATAAATTTTCTTTTAACTCAATTGACCCTATAAGCATGAAGAACATGCTTTGACTTGAAATCAAATAACAATAATAATGAATATAATAAATCAGTATAAGAAATACATCAATGGTACATTTTGAATTACATTATGAAGACTAATACTAGTTACATTCCAATAATAAAATCACCTCACTTGATTTAAGTAACTCATAAAGTCACTTACTAAAAATGTGTCTCATGTGTTTTCCTAGGCCAAAGGTAAAAAGGCATTAGGAAACACTTCCTTGGCGCCCTTTTTCTAAACATTTTGACGACAAATAACTTGTGGGAACTTGTAGAAAAAGAGATCCAAGTTCCTTTGGATCATATACAAGCAACCGAGCACAATCTGAAAGATGTGAAGGATAGAAGGATCATCATGTTGGAATTTCTAAGTCTAATTGTTAGAAACCCTTCATGTACTTTACTGATTTATTCCTACCTACTTGTTGTGTTAATTAACAAGTTATTTACCATGTAAATACTGGAAACAAATATGAGTACATGATCCACACATTACAAATCATCAACTAAAGGAAACAAAACAAGAACACAAGTGACACCATTGTTTTTGGACCAATGTCCCTGGAAAAACCCAATGCAGGTTAACCGATGTAGTTATTTGAGGGTTTTATTATTATGCAGTTTTTGAATACAATCTGGGTGCCAAAACCGGCTCACCCAACAGAGAATAATCTTGGCAGTAGTACCTCCCTACTTGAAAGTAGATATTCTGGCTGAAACCCCGGATGAACACTCCGACAGCTCCCAACTCCAATTTGCCCCACGAAAACCCCAACATCTACCTCTAGGGACCGCGTCAACCCTTCCTGGCCATGCATCAGCCCAGCGTCAACCCAATAACCCCTGTGTCAACCTCTGGAGGCACTACGTCAACATCTAGAGCCTCTGTGTCACCCACGCTGGCTATCTGATGCACTGCGCAGCCCTTGGCTGCCTTTGCATGGCCTCTAGCTGGCTCTGCATGGCCTCTAGGGCGGTTCATTGCCCACTAGGGGTTGGGACAATCATGGGTTCCTAAATGATAAAGGAGGCTCATCTAGGGCCTGTAGGAACTAGGGTGATGCCCATGATGATGGGGTAGAGCTAATGTATTGGTTTTTTCCCATGTGCTAAATGTGTTTGTCCCGACCATCTTTTGCATTTTGTGGTACATCTTCCTATTGAATGTGACCAATTATGCTTTTACTTTTCTTTTCAGCTGCTTCAACTTCTGGGGCATCGTTCCAGACTCGACCCAAGGTGTGGGCAAGGGGAAGGGGCAGGGTAACCCTATGTGGACCCAGGTGGGAGAAATGATTAATGGTGTTATAATGAGTGGGAGGGGAGTGATATATGTGGATGAAGTAGCAGGACCACGCAACCAAAGTCAGGGTTTCCCTTGTAATAACATCCCTAAAGCCCAAGGGTCAGTAAAAGAGATCCCATGGGACTAGGGTCCAAGGTTAACATCCAAAAGATGTCTAGGGGACAAGAGCATATACCTAGCCCACTCTTTGTGCCGAATGCCCCCATTAATCCATGCCCAGAAGTGTCCATGATAAGCAAACTACAATAATCAATTACCAAATGACAAGGCATACCTTTAGGTTCGAGAGGCCCACCTTCAAACATATGATCATGACAAATGGGTGAGGGACCACATGGTTGGCTCAGGTGGTGGAGAAATGGGACAATGCGCTAGTTGGTGGCTACAAGGGGTTGCTGGTTGAGGAACATCTTGGAGAATTTGTTTTCCCTGGGGATATCACTCACAAAATGGTGGGTGACACAACCCAAAAGAATTAAAACCATATTCAGATGTTGCAGCTCAAGCAACGAAGATTTCAAGTGAAGATCCAATGATTAACCAGGTAACTTCAATACCTAAAGGAAATCAGATCACAAGATCTCCTTATCTACACACAAATCACATGAACAAACATCTCAATCAATTTGCGTATCTACATCACTCAAAACAAAAACAACAAATGTATGTTCAGAAAAATAATGATGTCAGCACAATCCAGTCTGACGATAACAATTTATCCCAGCTATCAAGTAATCGCAAAGTTCCACAAAAGATTAATTTAGGATGGTCAGATCCCTTCTTAGTTCGACAATTCTACTTATCACTTCAAGGATCTTATCATCTTGTATCAACAAAGATGAAAAATCAAAGAACTGTGAAAGATACAAATAGATTACAAAGACAAAGAATAGATGAGCGCCTTGTCATCAATAACCTTTGAGGACAAAGCTTTTTGAAGAGGAAGGCAAATATAATATATATAAAAATAATAAAAATAGTAAGTCATAAATAAATGATTAATTAACTAGTAATTAGTATTGAAGAGGCTTGTCTCTAAGGACATGACCGTTTGTAAAGGGGTACCTGCCTAGGTATATAAGCAGAACCTCGCCTTCATTTGTAATAATCATCTCATATCTTCTATACATTTCCATATAAATATATTTGTCCTATCATGGATATTTTCATATTTAAGATATTCCGAGTATTTTGCTACGTTTATAAACTTTGTTCGTTACATACTTGTATTATCAATGGATGTCTTCATCTTTGAAGTGTTCCGAACATTCCGTTGCGTATACGAACTTTGTTCGTTATATTACAATTTGAATCAAACTTGAAAGTGTGCATCATGCAATGGCACCAGCCACAAAGAAAATACAACTTGAATGTTTTGCAGACCACAGGTATAGGTGTATTGTGCTTAAAAGTTAAAACTGTAGGCTCTTGAATCTCCCTAGTAGCTTGCTAGACTTGATCGAGGGTTCATGGCACCAATTGGGGAGTGTGGAGGTGATCTGTTGGATGTAGTTGGGACTCTTTCAAGGTCACAAATTCCGAGAGTGTGGAGGCAACAATCAAGACTCGAAGGCATTAATTAAACCTTGGTAATGGCAAATTAGGGTTTAGGATTGTAGTTTTAGGGTTTTTCCTTTTTTTTAAAATTCATGAACCAAAAAGAATTGAGCCCCAGCCAACAATGAATTCAGATGGGTTTTTGATGTTGGTGTACAGATTTGAGTTTGCTTTGAGGTTCGGTGACCTCAAATGAATAAATTTGGATTCAGACTAAATTCGGTGAATTTTGAACTTAAAGGATTATGGTCCTTGAACCTGGTGACTTAGACCATAGGTTGTAAAACAATGCGAAACACGCATATGGATTTCCAAATGAGTTGATTGATTAATTGAGCAACAATACTCAATAATAATATAGAGATATTTACAAAGATAGAAACATCAAGTTTCTATGTAAAGAATCAGTTTCATCTGAGAAACTGCTAAAAGAATAAAATTAGCAACAGCTAAGAGAATGAGCATTAAACTAAAATAGTATTATTCTAATACCCTCCCTTAATGCTCAATCTGTTTACAACACCAATAGACCCCCTGAATTTTACAAACTTATCAGGACCAAGAGGCTTGGTGAAGATGTCTGCAGGCTGTTCTGTTGTGGGAACATATCTCAACTGAACGGATCCATCTTCAACAAGCTGGCGAATGTAGTGGCAGTGAGTTTCCACATGTTTTGTTCGTTCATGAAAGATAGGATTTTTGGCAAGTTTGAGCACTCCCTGATTATCACAAAACAAAGAAGTAGGACCTGTCTGGGAAGCATGCATATCTGCAAGCATACGTCGAAGCCAAACTGCCTCACAGGATGCTTTAACTGCTCCCCGATACTCTGCTTCTGTTGAGGAGAGAGCCACAGCTTGCTGCTTCTTACTAGTCCAGGTGACAGCACCAGATCCTAGACTAAACACATACCCAGCTGTAGACTTACGATCATCAACCGAACCAGCCCAGTCAGAATCTGTGTAGCCACTGAGTATAGGGTCGGAACTACGAGTGTATAGGAGTCCATAATCAGAGGTGCCACGCACATATCGTAGCACACGCTTTGCTGCTATCCAATGATCAGCTTTAGGAGCGGATAGGAAGCGGGAAATGTAGCTCACTGCAAAACTGATATCTGGTCTGGTGGCAGTAAGGTAGATGAGACTGCCCACTAATTGCCTGAATAAAGTTTCATCCACAGGAAGAGAGGATGATTGAGCTGAAAGTTTGAGCCCGGGTTCCATAGGAGTTGTGGCTGGTTTGCAATCCTGCATTCTGAACCTGTCCACAAGATTTTTGGCATACTTGGACTGAGAGAGAAAGATGTGATTCTCAGTCTGCCAAACTTCAATCCCCAGACAATAGTGAAGAAGTCCCAAGTCTGTCATATCAAAGGTTCTGCATAAGTCTTGTTTGATCCCATGGATCAAATGTGCAGAGCTGCCAGTAATGATAAGGTCATCTACATAGACAACCACAAACAAGATATCATCACCAGTATGCTTGATATACAGATTTGCATCAGATGGGCTCCGCTGAAAACCATGATCTGTCAGGTACTGATCAATTTTCATGTACCAAGCCCGAGGAGCTTGTTTCAATCCATAGAGAGCTTTAGCTAATCTACACACTTTCTGTTCTTGACCGGCAATCTTAAATCCTGGAGGCAGTGTCATGTAGACTTCTTCCTGTAAGTCACCATTTAGGAAAGCACTTTTTACATCCATCTGATGAACTTTCCATTTGAATTGAGCTGCTAGGGCAAGGACAAGCCGTATGGTACTCATTTTGGCTGTAGGGGCAAAAGTCTCCTCATAGTCAATGCCTTCCTTCTGTGAGAATCCTCGAGCCACAAGTCGAGCTTTATACTTGTCTAGAGTTCCATCGGCTTTGTATTTCACTTTATATACCCATTTGCAGCTAATGGGCTTTTTCCCTTCAGGAAGATCAGAAAGAGTCCATGTGTGATTTTTCTGAAGACTTTGGAATTCAGCATCCATAGCCTGTTCCCACTCAGATATACCCTTAGCCTCTGAGTAAGTTTGAGGCTCAAAGATACTGTGTAGATTAGCCATAAGAGCAAAGTTTACTGTAGACTGCTGTTTGCACTTATGTCTAGAAGTTCGTCCTTCAAGGAGTTCATCATCCCTGAGATCACCAATGGTTTTAGCCCACCATTTTGGCCGAGGAGTAGAGGAACCAATAGCAGGAGGAGATGGAGAAGGTTCAGAAACAATAGGAGCAGCAAGAGAAGGATGATTTTCCGGAGGAAGCTCAGGCAGTCTATGATCAAACACTGATGCTGCATCATCCCACCCATCAGGTGGACTTACTGGAAGAAGAACACTGTGAGGCTGATCCTTAGAACACTGCTCAGAAGAAGAAGACTAAAAGAATCCTCTGTCTTCATCAAATACCACATCCCGACTGAAGCTAAGACGACCAGTGGCTATATCTATTAGTCGTAAGCCTTGTGATGATCACTGTACCCTGTCATCATGAGTTTCTGGCTTTTGGAATCCAACTTAGAGCGCTTAGCAGCTGGAATCCAAACATATGCAATGGAGCCAAAAACTTTGAGGTGACTGATCTTTGGCTTACGACCAGACCAAACCTCTTCGGGAGTCTTCCCTTTAACAGCCTAAGTAGGTGATCGGTTAAGAAGATAAACAACAGTAAAGACTGCTTTAGCCCAGAATTTGTTTGGAACATTCTTGTGTTGTAACATGGAGCGAGCCATTTCAACAACCGTGCGGTTGCGGCGTTCAACAACACTGTTCTGCTGAGGAGTGTAAGGTGTAGTGAACTGGCGTTTTATGCCATGAGTATCACAGAAGTTGGAAAAAGCAGAAGAACAAAATTCCCCCCCGTTATTTGTCCTAAGAGTCATGATATTACAGCCAGACTCTTTTTCAACTAAGGTTTTAAACTTCTGAAAGATACTAAATGCATCAGATTTATATTTGAGAAAATATACCCACATCTTTCTACTGAAATCATCTACAATAAGCAAAAAATATTTGCAAGCAGTGATAGAAGATGTATTCATAGGACCACAAATATCAACATGAATTAACTGGAGTACCTTAGATGCGCGCCAAGATTCTCCATTCGTGAATGAAGACCGATGTTGTTTGCCAGCTTGACAAGCGCCGCATACGCCCAACTGCTGAGTCTGAATGTCAGGTAACCCTGACACAAGTCCGTCCCGAGAAAGCTGAGAGAGATACTGCATGTTTAGGTGCCCATATCGCTGATGCCATAGAGTGCTGATGGGAGAAATACGAGCTGCTAGAGCCACTTCTGGAAAATCACCAGTGTCAAGAAGCCTGTATAAACCATGATCTTCTAGGCCAACAGCAACTGTAAGACTAGTCTCCCTGTCGATAATAGAGCATTTGTGTGCATTGAATACTACATCAAGCTGAGGAGAGTTCCTCATAATTTGACTGACAGACAACAGGTTAATTTCCATCCCAGGAACATAGTACACATTCAGGAAGATGAGTGTGCGCCCACCAGAATGGATTTGAACTGTACCTCTACCATCCACTGTGTATTTTTCACCTCCGCCAAATACCACGGAATCACTGAAAGGTGAGAAGTCAATAAACCAGTCACGCCTGTGAGAAAAATGGCGTGAGGCACCAGAGTCAATGTACCAGGCAGATGATGGAATATGATCTGAAGACCTTTTAGCCATAAAGGCGTAAAAGGCAGAGTCTGTCTGCTTGGAATGTTCTGCAACATTCGCTGTCTGATGAAGCCCTCCCTGTTTCTTCTGTTCAGAAGCAATTCTCTGTTGGCAATCTTTCTTCATGTGGCCGAACTTGTGACAATAATTACACTGCACATTTTTCTTCCTAGCAGGATCAAAAGACTGAGAAGAACCTTTCTACTGAAACGACTGAGAAGACTGATATTTGGCAGCAAAAGCATTTTCTGAGGAGGTTGATGCTGCACCACTACCAAACTGTTGTTTCCAACGATCCTACTGCATGAGTTTGGTGCATAATTCTGGAAACTTCAGATCAACACTAGTGGCGGCAATGTTGAGTGTTTCGATGAAGTGCTCATAAGATTGTGGTAGACTTTTCAGAGTGATGACTACCATATCTTCTTCCTCCATGGTGCGACCAATGGCTTCGAGCTGATCTCGAATGTCTTTAATCTTGTTGAGATGTTCCTGTAAAGACATATGTTCGTCCATCATGATGGAGAACAACTGATTTTTGAGAAAGAAAGCTCTGCTCTTGTCGGATGTCTCATGTAATTCCTTCAACTGTTGCCAGATCTCGGCAGCTATCTTGCTAGAAGGAATCTGCGGTAACTGATCATCAGTCACAGATAGCTTGAGGAGCATAACAGCCTCTCGATTTCGATCATCAAACTTATCTTGATCGGTGCCAGCTATACCAGGACGGAGCTCTTTGTTGAGAACGAGCTGATCAAGACGCCTATATTCAAAAATGGTCAACATTCTCTGTTTCCAGATGTTATAATTTGTGCCATTAAAGCGCTGGCTGCCTTCCAACATTAGATTGATGAGCGAAGCCATCTGCACATTCCCCAAGGCACAGGAAATACCAAAAAAATTCGGCACAAATTTTTAAACTGATAGATATAACCAGAAATTGGTCTGAGAGGCAGGTTCAAGGGATTATGTATAGCACTATCTTTTACCAAAATAACTGACTTTCAGCAGTATCCATAAACAAGCATTTCCAGCACAGATTTTTGAGGTATTTTCAATGCATTGTCATCAAAGGGAAGTCAAAGGTCTAATAGTTTGAAATTGTAGGTGAATTTTGACTGCTAAAACATCTGACAGAGGCAAAAATTGGTGGGGCCGAGTGCTGACTAAGCATAAAATGACGGATACCTGTTTATGAATATACCATATATGATATACCTGATACGGTGTAATCGTTTGGCGTTGCCTGAGATAGAATCACTGACTGTGGCACGAAATTTTATTGCGTGATAATAGACTTGGAATAAAATATTGTCACGCTATAAAATATTGTCACGCTATAACACGGTCACGCTATAAAATATTGTCACGCTACTGACTGTGGGTGTTGCCTGAGATAGAATCACTGACTGTGGCACGAAATTTTATTGCGTGATAACAGACTTGGAATAAAATACTGTCACGCTATAAAATATTGTCACGCTATAACACGGTCACGCTATAAAATACTGTCACGCTGCTGACTGTGGCATGGAATTTATTGCGTGATAACAAAACTTGAATAGTCGCACACAGTGGAAGCCACCAAGGATCGAGCCCGGCTGCAGAAGCGTGGAATGAATCGTGGCCACGGCAAGACGAGCAAAGGAAAGGAACGCGCGGGAGAATCTTTCTACGCTAGCAGCTTCGGAGGCTATTCAATTAAATTCTCCCTCGACACTCCCGCACAGGATCTGTTGCTTATTATGGACATGAGCAGTGATCTGGTGTGGGTGCCGTGCACCAGGAATTTATAGTTGCATCAACTGCCCTGTAAACGGTGCCGCCAATGGAGTTTTCCTTCTGAGGATATCGTCCTCTCTTCACCTTGTAACTGAAGCTGCCAAATCTGCTGAAACGAGAAAGATTAACAACAACAAAAAAAATCGTTGTATGTATGTGCCCGGAGTAGCGAATAATTTTGAGTGCACGACGAATCACCGGCCACGATGAAACGAGTCTGTTCTGTTTATGCAGATTGCTGAGAGAAAAAAAATTGTAAAACTTTGAACAGAGGATGAGATAACGGAGGAACAACACAAAACCGATTAGCAAATCTGGAAAAACAACGGGCAGCGACAGCAAAAAAAAACGCTCACACGTAATCTTCTAAGATTGACGCCAACAACTGGGATCCACTCTGCTAAAAAAAATTGGAATTCACACAAACAAAGAACCCTCGGCTCTCGTAATTCCACAAAACCAAGAATCCACTTCTGTATCGAGATAGACGACTGTAAGCTTTTATCACAATGAGCAGAGCCAAAGCTAAGACTCAGTGAAGGCTATCTGGCTTACAGAGGGCTCGACCTTAGAAAGGATTGACAGAAAGAACTCACAAGATTAGGATGCAGAGAATAACTGCTCAAGAAATCTCTTTGGGTCCTAGCTCTGATACCATAAAACAGTGCGAAACACGCATATGGATTTCCAAATGAGTTGATTGAATTAATTGAGCAACAATACTCAATAATAATACAGAGATATTTACAAAGATAGAAACATCAAGTTTCTATGTAAAGAATCAGTTTCATCTAAGAAACTGCTAAAAGAATAAAATTAGCAACAGCTAAGAGAATGAGCATTAAACTAAAATAGTATTATTCTAATAAAAGTGAAGTCTGTTGGAGGAAGAAGGACTCAGCAGCAAGATTTATGCTAGTGTAAAGTACAGTGAGAAAAAGGAATTGTCCCACTGGGAGCAGCTGTTTGTACAGGGCACTGAAAGGAGCCATCCCCCGAGAGTCTTGGAGACAAAGGACAGCCAGGACAGGAGTAATGGAGCTGATCTTCTGTGGACAACAAGACTGAAAGGGCTGATTGAAAAGGGAGCTCAACCAGCAACTAAGTTGTGAGGATTGTCTTTGATTTGTGGACAGATTGAGGGTCTGAAGGATTCGACCTCAAGCCCTAGTTGTACCTTACTGTATACTATGTATACTAGTTTTTATCAGGGGTTGTAAAGGGCCATGATCCCTAGTACAGGAGCTCTAGTGTTTTCTTATTAATGGAATATTGAGAAATATGATTTGGGCCCATATATTCTTGTGTACTATTGTTGATTTCACTTCTGTTATATTTTCGCTGTGCAAAGTGCTTATAGTTTAGTATCTTCAGTGTGTTTATGTTCTAGTGTAGACACAGACCAGACCTGGGTACAAGGGAATTTCAACACTAACCCCCTTGTAGCTTTCAGCAGCGCAAGTGGTTGTTTTGAACGGTGTATGGATGGTCGTTGGTGCCTTAGCTTCTGCGTGTTTTTGGTGTTCTGTTCAGCAGCTCAAGTGGTTGTTTTGAACACTGTATGGATGGTTGTTGGTGCCTTAGCTTCTGTGCTTTTTTGGTGTTCCGTTCAGCAGCTCAAGTGGTTGTTCTGAACAGTGTATGGATAGTTGTTGGTGCCTTAGCTTCTGCGCTTTTTTGGTGTTCTGAATTCTAATGCTCTCCATAGAAATTACAGACATTCTGTGCCCACCCTGCCTGGCAATTTGAAAGGACTTCTCTTTTCTGCCTGCCCACAGATCATTTTATGGTAAAGCTGTCCATGGTTGTGCACGTTTTCAAAATTGTGTAGCAAACAAGTAAAGTAGTCAATATATTGCATAAAACCAAACCACAGCTGGAAAGGTGAACAGTGATGAAAAAGGGACCTTTAGTCAGTGGATATAACATGCACAGTCAATATCTTCTCTTCACAATATTTGAGCAAGAGCTTTGAGTTGCATCATGCAATTGACAATCTGCTTCAGAGATATGTTCTTTTGTTCAACCACATCATTTTTTGAGGAGTGTATGGGACAAAATGTTGTAGATTGAACCCTTCTGAAGTGCAGAACTGCTCAAAGCAATTGTTCACACCGAAGGCAGAAATTGACATATAGGAGTGTCTAAACTAGAGGGGGAACTTGTATTCCCACTGATCATTATTATCTCACCAATGTTAAGCCCAATGGCACAGAATATGAGGAGTTGGTTGGGCTAAGGGATATAGTCAAGAGATTTGCACAATGCAAACTTCAGGAAGAGGAGAGATATCTGGTTATGCACTTGTCCGTGAAAATTATGTAGGGCATGGGGCAAATAACCAATCCCTGTATCAGGTATTGGAGCTTGGAAGTGTTATGATGAGTTGACCATGAGGTAGCTCGGGTAAGATCATACTGTCTGCTAATCTATCTCTATCCACTCCAATATCTCCAATATTTGCACAACACTTGATACACCCACTAGCCAAGGTGGGTATAAAGAAGGATGCAATCAATCAACAACCTAATAGATCTGGTGGAGCAACATAGGGCCTGTTTCTCTCTAAAGAACAAGGCCAAATATCCCTGGTAAGGATAATGGAAGAAGGTAGAGAAAAGTTCTCTAAAAATGTAACATAATTGCAATTTCCAATGGCATACAATACACAGGGGGGTATGTTTCCTGTTTCATTTGCCTCTCTAGGCCCATCTCTCATACCATTCCTGCTTTCATTTCACACTTTGGTATATAGATAAGTATTGAATTCTATCTTCCTTTGCTTGATTCAAACTCTGAAGCTTTCAATCTTCCTATAATATTTTGGTGTTATAACAATATAGAAGAGTAAATCAAAAAAGCTTCACAAGAAATTTGGTATGGTGGTAGACACTAACTCATCTGTCTATCTTCACTAAGCTTCTTATGTAATGTTCTTACCTCATCCTCATTCTCAGGCTTCAAGTTGCTTGAAGGCATAGCATCTAAAACTCCAACAACCTGTTCAAAAGATCCAAATAAACTTCAAAATTCAGTTAGAAACTAATAAACTAAATTATAAAGGAAGACCAGACTCCCATTGCCCGAATAAAAACATACAAGCAAATCAAGCAAGCATCTCATCTTAAATAAACCATCAGTTAATGGGATAAGTCACTATGACTGAATTGAAATTCATAAAGCTGGCTATATCCTATAATATAGAACATCTTTCAGTCTGACTCCGTTTCCTCAATTTTTTATGTTTAAAGAACTCACTTGTGGCTCAAAACCCATGTCAATCATGCGATCTGCTTCATCCAGAACAACATAGTTACACTGATTCAGGACAGCATATCTGCAGGCAATTATGAAATAAAAGATTCAATGGTTGTTCATTTCCAAACATTTTGACAGTCAAAAGAACCTATGCTGACTCCTGACCATAGTTTCAAATCGGAATACTGATGATCTCAGCATCTGAGAAGCATCAAAAGATGAAAACAGAAAAGAATAATTACCTTCTTTCAAGACAGTCAAGCAGACGACCAGGTGTTGCTATTACAATTTCACACCCCTGTCATTTTCAAAGGTTAATAATTGCCTCTACATGCAAAACAAACCAGAGCCGGGATTTTTTAATAATGCAAAAGTGGGTCACAATTGAATAAAGGATTTGGTCTCTTTACAACAATTACTTTTGCAGCATCAAAAATCAAGCTTCATATTTACAACGTCTAATCTCTTTGAACAAAACTAAGAGGCACAATTGTTCACAAACCTGGCGCAATTTGAATCCTTGCTCCTCAATGGACTGACCTCCAACAATTGAAACAACCCGAATATCCTATCCAAATTGGAGAAAATTCCAACAATCAAACATCAAATTAACAGATGTTATATCACAAGCACCATCCATCAGTTCAACACAGACAATTGTCATCTAAATCAACTCAATATATGTTGTATTGTGTTAACGATTTGTAAAAACCATAGAAGCATTGTTCAATTAACAATTTTATCATCATGAAAAGCTGCTAAAATTAAAATGTTGAAAGAAGAAACACAGAACAATGAGATCGATTTTTCCAGAAAAATCGACTAGGAATTTTTTTTACAGCACACCTTTGATTTGTTCAAGACATCTCAAATTAAAATTGGATCAAAATACACAACGATTAGGAATTTAAATTTGAAATTAAGAGACATCTACACTGGCATATTTTAGATGATTTCGAAATAGAGATCTGCACTATGGTAAAGAATGCATGTGCATACTACGAATAGACAAAGAACACTTACGTTCCATAGTAGAGAATGTTTCGCTCACGACTTAAGAATATGTCTTTGTAAGAGCCATGAATGGCTATTTAGTATTATATAGATAACATGGAATGTGTGTAAAATACATATTGAAAAATGAAAGAACGATGTGGTTAGAACAACTCTCATGACAGTAAATATATATATCCATTGACTAGTCAAGAGTGTTAAGGGTATGAACCTTGATGTTATAGTATTATTATTTATATTATGATTATCCTTCATACATATTTAAGTATGTTAAATTGCCTCCCCCTTCAAGGATGATTTGTCCTCGAGCATTAGTAAGGATGGGATGTTGTTGTCAATTGGGTTTAGCTCGAGTGATTAAGAGAAGCAGCATTATCCTTCGAACCTAGGTTCTATTCATGCAAGAAACATGTTAAGCTCTCAAGGAGTATACTGTTGTAACAAGTTTGAGGTCTATTGTTACTTGGACTTATGCCCTAAAGATGCTAGGGCTTACTGTAGGTACCATCCTTGGAATGAAGGGGATTGCCTAGGGTTTTTGCTAGGATATGTTACTTGGAAAACAATGATGGGATGTTGTCAAAAAACATCATTCCCCCATGATGCATATTCTTTGAGTAAGTTTCATTTAATGAACTATTGAGTTATTGTACAGTGTACTAGATCGAAGCCTTTTTTTCCAAGTGGCTAGGATACTTTCTTGATCTAAAATGAGATTCCGTTCCCCATCCAACAAAGACAGTTGAGATTGTTGCTGAGATTTGTAGCTTGGGAGGTACTTCAAAAGTTCAAACCCTAGGCTAGAAGGTTGTGGAGGAATTGGCATCACAAGAGCACTTGTGGGTTAAGAATCCAAGCGCGGGGGTTTTAAACCCAAAGGTGTGGGCCAAAAACCATGAGAGATTTTGATGACTTGTCACAAGGAGACGAAAGAGCACCCTTAAAGGAGCAAGGCGCAACTTCAAGCACCATGAGATCCATTGTCAAAGTGAAAATTTTAATTTTTGTGTGTTTATGTGGGTAAAAAGGCTAGAAGATTCAAGCCGACCTTAGTTAAACGACCATCTTGGAAGGGCTAGTCGTCTACCCTAAGAAGCATATAAATAAAGGCAAGAGCAACATATCACAAGTTTGATCTCTGATTTGGCCGCAGGTAGAAGGAACTCCAGCGAAGAAGAAAAGGAGGATAGTCTTCCAAGTTTTCAAGACTGTTTGGAGGGACAAGATACATGGGCAGCAGATCAAGGCTTTAAAGAGGAGATCTGGGCTGTTTGTGCTAGTATGTGATTGAGTCTTTGTCTCTGTTTTAGGCCGCAGCTACTTCCGGAAAGATTGCAGCTAGATGTCCATCTCTTGGGAGGGCCGAGAGGCTTAGAAACAGGCCTAAACTACTGTGCAACTTCAGGAAGGAGCAGTGAAGGTTTGGAGGCCTAAAAGGAGGAAACAAGACAGAGCTTGTAGCAGAAGGTAGGGCTGATGTGTGCCCGAATAAGTGCTCAGAATTGCAGAATAGCCACAGGCAAGGAGTGTAGCAGTCTGCATAACTAGGTATGTTAGCCTTCTTATAGTGATGACTGTTGCTAGAGGATAGAGTCCAGATTTGGACAGAAGTTGGGATAGTCAAAAGAGCAGTTTATAGTAGGACTGTAGTGACTTGTCCCAAGCCCTATGTACAGCCTCCTGAAGGGCTAAGAGGGCTGTTAGAAGAGGCAGAATTGAAGAAGCTCAGGATTGATCTTTGAAGGACAAAAGAAGGAGGTCAAGAGAGCTGTTTGACTAACCCTAGAGTGTTGGTTAGAGAAGGGCATCTACAGCAGAAGTGGGCAGCTCTCCATGGCCTAAGTGTGTCTTCATTGGCCGGAACAGAAAGACACTAGTGGGAAGAAGTCCCTAAGAGTTGTTTCCTTAAAGTACTAAGGAGCAGCTAGTAGCCAAGAAATCCCAAAGGAGCTAAGGAGCAGCAGTGGGCAGTTGAGAGTTGTTCACAAACGGAGTTGTGAACAACTCGATATGAATCTCTATGTGTTGTTGCATTGAAGGACTAATGATCGGCTAAAGAGTAGTTGGAGCCGTGTTCAGTGACCTAATGGAGCTGGTTCATTGATAGATGCAGGTTGGTGTTGCTACAGATCGGGAGCCGAAGGATTGGGCAGGTGTGTTCAAGATAAGACTAAAAAGACCTGAGAGAGCGTGCCACATCGGCCAGATGGTCAGTGTATCTTGTTCGGGAAGTTTGGTTGTCATAGTTGTTGACACCAAGTCCCAATCGTAGTCTTGTATCAATGGATGTATGAGGGTCATTGTACCATGTGGCATAGTCCCATCATCTTCGTTAGACAAGAAGCTTGGAAGACATTATGGATGCAACTCTTACATGACAGTTCCCAAGTATGTGTTATTAAACTAATCTTCTTGATGGTTTGATATGGACCATACGTCTTAGGTGCCAATTTGTTCTTTCTTCTTGTTATGGATAGTTGTTTGTATGGTTGAAGTCTTACAAACACCCAAGTGCCTTCTTCAAACTCTCTTTCAGGTCTATGTTGATCTGCTTGTTACTTAACTCATTTTTTTTGCATTCATGGCCTTTTTTTTCAGTATTTCAATGATCCTGTGGTTCTCATCAAGATGATTTTTCACTGCAGGAACGTTGATATTTAGTGCATGGTCTTTTAAATTTTGTGGTTCGTATCTATATAGGGATTTAAACAGTGTCATCTTAGTTGATGTTATGAAGTGTAAAATTATACCAACATTTGATGGATCCAATTTCTTTGTTTGTCAACAACAAATATATGCCTCTAAGCACTTATTATTAATTTGTGTGCCTATTTGTTTGTGGATGATAAGAAGAACTCATTTTAGAGATATTTTGCTTTGTTTACAAAATTCCTTCTATAAATTACTTTTGAAGTTTGTACTAATGGCAATTCTTCCCATCTTTTTATGTGGAATATGTAAGGGATGGAATAACCCCAGTTCTAATTCAGTGTATTTTACTTCCTTGGCAGAGTTTGCACTCTGCTGCATATTTATAAATGTCTCTGATATCTATGCATACCTTTACAGTATAAAGATTGCATAACATTATAGCAGGCAGACACAGGAAGACACTAATGGGAAAAAGTCCCTAAGAGTTGTGTCCTTGAAGGACTAAGGAGCAGCTAGTAGGCAAGAAGTCCCAAAGGAGCTGAGGAGCAGAAGTGGGCAGTTGAGAGTTGTTCACAAATGGAGTTGTGAACAACTCGATATGAATCTCTATGTGCTATTGCATTGAAGGACTAATGATCAGCTAGAGAGCAGTTGGAGCCGTGTTCAGTGACCTAATGGAGCTGGTTCATTGATAGATGCAAGTTGGCATTGCTGCAGATCGGGAGCCAAAGGACCGGGCAGGTGTGTTCAAGATAAGACCAAGAGAACCTGAGAGAGCATGCTACATCAGCCAGACGGTCAGTGTATCTTGTTCAGTAAGTTTGGTTGTCAAGGTTGTTGACACCAAGTCCCAATCGTAGTTTTGTACCAGTGGATGTATGAGGTCATTATACCATGTGGCATAGTCCCATCATCTTTGTTAGACAAGACGCTTGGAAGACATTATGGATGCAACTCTTACATGACAGTTCCCAAGTATGTGTTATTGAATTAATCTTCTTGATGATTTGATATGGACCATACGTCTTGGGTGCCAGTTTGTTCTTTCTTCTTGTTATGGATAGTTGTTTGTATGGTTGAAGTCTTACAAACACCCAAGTGCCTTCTTCAAACTCTCTTTCAGGTCTATGTTGATCTGCTTGTTATTTAACTCATTTTTTTGCATTCATCACCTTTTCTTTCAGTATTTCAATGATCCTGTGGTTCTCATCAAGGTGATTTTTCACTGCAGGAACGTTGATATTTAGTGCATGGTCTTTTAAATTTTGTAGTCCGTATCTATATAGGGATTTAAATGGTGTCATCTTAGTTGATGTTATGAAGTGTAAAATTAAACCAACATTTGATGGATCCATTTTCTTTGTTTGTCAACAACAAATATATGCCTCTAAGCACTTATTATCAATTTGTGTGCCTATTTGTTTGTGGATGATAAGAAGAACTCAAATTTAAGGATATTTCGCTTTGTTTACAAGAGTCCTTCTATAAATTACTTTTGAAGTTTGTATCTCTATCACTAACTATGCCTTTATGAAAACCGTGCATTTTAAAGTTTAAACACTACTTTACAGAAGTTGTTTACAATTTCCTTAGTTGTCTCTGTTATACCAATCGCAATTCTTCTATGAAAACCATGGATATTTCTTCCCATCTTTTTATGTGGAATATGTAAGGGATGGAATAATCCCAGTTCTAATTCAGTGTATTTTACTTCCTTGGCAGAGTTTGCACTCTGCTGCATATTTATAAATGTCTCTAATATCTATGCATACCGTTACAGTATAAAGATTGCATAACATTATAGAAGGCTTTGAAAAACCATATGTCTTACTAAAGGAGATTTGTAAGATTCCTTTAATGCTCTTATTTAAACTTTGAAGACACTGGTAGGCAGATCCTTCCTTTGTGACAAAGAATATTGCTCTTCCATACAAATTTTTAGTTTTGTTTTACATTGTTAATCATGGAAGAAGTATTTGAGTTTTTTACTTACCTTGTTTGAATGTTGTCTAGCCATTCTGGAATTAACACTGGCATGCATCTTGCCACTACACTGTTTTCCCTTTTCTGTGTATGATTTCAAGATCAAAGCTTGCAATCTTCTCTGTCCATTTCCATCGTTCTGGTTAATGATTTATGTTGTAAGAGGTGTTTCCCCTTCAAGGTGACACCCTTAGAGACACACTCTTAGAGGGTTTATGTTGCTGCCTATAGGAGCTCCTTGCCCACATTTGTTGCTGATTCATCCAGATTACTCATCTAGGTTCTCATTCACGTAATGTGTCGGCTCAACCATGATACATCAAACGTTTTCCTCACTTTCAAAGGGCAGATGCAAGCATGTTCCCATGCAAATTGTTGATGATGTGCACATATGAATGGGATGGATTTGTGAGTTTTGACGAGTTGTGATAGTGATGTTTACTAAAGTAGGATTTACCAAGATTTCATGATGTATAATTTATTGGTTTGTCTCATCTCACTATGATTAGACATAGTTTACCTTTAGAAGTGTCATCTCCCATGGTCAAGGTGTGCTACTAGCTGACTTACTAAGGTGGCACTTTATATCCCCTTCGTACATAACACTATCCAACCTATTCCCTTCACCTCCATTCCACTCACAAAAAAAGAGCTGTCCCCTTCATGCTTCGCTCTTCAAGGTCATCATTCAAAAGGTCTATATGAGAATAAAATTTTGAAAGCTAAAAAGCCTAATTGAAATTAAAAAAAATGTTGATAATTATCTGTAGAATATCTAAAGGTGCAGAGACTAAAAGAGTGAAATGAATTAAAGTGAAAAAATGTGAAGCCACCTCATATAAGGCTATCCCCCTAATCCTTAGCTTGTCTAAAGAAAAACTAAACAAAGGGATGCGTTCAATGCATGGAAAAGTAAATGAAATAGCAGAAAAGGGAAATGGAAATGAAGCCATAGAATGGAAATTGAATGACAAAGGTCCCCCTCAAAGGCATACACAAATATGAAAAAAACATCCTAGATCTTGAAAGTCGAACAAGTAAAATGATGGAAGACCGATATCTCTATGACTTGCAGGTCATCATGAAGTATCCCCTTTACATTCCCTACCATAAGTAGTCACTTAGTATGCATTAGTTAGTCCCCTTGGAAACATACTTCGTCTTAAGAGTTGATGTCATGTATAGGGGTCTATGATTGTCTTTCATAAGTAAACATAGGAAAACTAATAAATTGTTAAGCCCTATATAAGCTCCATGTTAACCCAAAAGACCCCTTATTGAGCCCTAGTTATTGAGTGATTACATTTCTATTGTTATATTGTTATGTAGGCTAGAACTCCTCACAGTCCCATTTTATTATAATTGTATCCTTTGTCTCCTATATATATACCATAGTTTTAAAACTCCGACTCCAACTCTGACTCGGCCGAGGATCGACTCCGACTCCGACTCCGAAACGGTAATGATTTGGCTGGCTCGATTTCAATGACTCGGTCATTGTAAAAAATACATTAAATATTTATTTTTTTTATAAAAAAAACATAATTTTAAAGATTTTAAACATAATTTTAAATATTTTCATTCATGTTTCCAAACACACAGCATTATAATACAGATGGAAGACAACATATGATCAACGTAGGCTCATGAACCAATCCATTATATCAAAATGGTACCCAATGGCAATACATAGTCAACTGTCATACATGATCAAAGACTGAAAACAAAAAATACATAACCAAGGAGGCTAGAAATGGCCTCTACAACAAAAGTAAATTGTGACCAGAGTCCAGACTCCAGTACTAGTACTACTGGCTAGTAGCTACTGCCAGAGGAGCCAAGATCATGTCGATCAATCTCTGGATCATCATCAGAGTCAAACAGGGGACCCCATGGCTCCTCCTCATCATCATCATCTCCAACTGCAGCTGTAGAAGTGGTACCACTAGCAGGTTGTGCAACTGCAGCTGTAGAAGTGGTACCACTAACAGGTTGTGCAACTGCAGCAGTTGCAAGCTGAGATAGAGTAGATACATGGCCGCGCTTCTGTCGTGGCTAAGCAAAGGAAGCACCTACACCTGGAGTCCTTGCTGGCTGTGAGACTGAGGCTGGTGGATTGGGATTTGCATTCAACTGAACAGCATGTTCAAGATCAACTGATGTCTCAATATCTAAATCTAAATCAAGATCCTCATCAGGATCAAACTCTGCTAGACGACTCTCCACTACCCAATCTAATGTTGGATCAATGTCTTCCAACACAATGGGATCTGAATCAGGTCTTTTGTTCCGCAATTGGTTTCATCTGAGCCGGAGGTTGTATTGGACATAAACTAGATCATTTAACCGTTTTTTATCCAAACGGTTTCTCTTCTTTGTGTGAATCTTCTCAAAGACGGACCAATTGCGCTCACACCCAGATGCACTGCAAGTTTGACTCAAAATACGAATTGCAAACCTTTGCAATTCAGGACAATGGCCACCAAAGGCCTCCCACCATTGTGCTACAAAAAACATAGGAGTGTAATGAGTTAGCTCAACAAAATTACAAATTATATCTAACTTTCAAATTATAAACGATTTAACAAACTTCAAAAAAAAGTAAAACTATTAAGAATTTGAAAATTGAAATTTTTGTTTCCCTGCCTCATCTGCTTCTCTTGCAATCTTTGTAGGTTCTTCCCAAAGGTACCTGAGGCATTGTTGAAGGTTGTGACCTGTCGGTGTATCTCCAACTGATCAGACTCCAATGGGATCATGCGATCAATGCAATCAATCAGTCCATCTCTGACCTCCCCCCTCAAAGCTCCTTACTCCTTAGCTTTATAATGATACCGTGGGTTCAAAAAATACCCAGCTGCATGTATAGGGCGATGGAGTTGATTGTTCCATCTTTCATCAATGATTGCCCAAATGGTCCCATACTTTGCCACTCTATCCTTGTATATTGTCTTTATTTTCTCCTTTGCTTGATCCATAGCCTCATAAATGAAGCCCATAGCCAACCTTTCCCCATCCACTAACCGCAACACCTTAACTAGTGGCTCAGCAAGCTTCACAATCTCTGATGCCTTTCTCCAAAAACTTTCTTCATAGACTTTCCTTTTCAATTCTTTGCCTTTCGGTTTGTTAGACCAATTGTTTTGATTCCATTCATCACTGGAAAACATCTTTTGCAAGTTTCTATGTTGGGAAAGCATAGATTGCAATGTCAAAAAATGTGTAGCAAATCTAGTGATGTCAGGCCTAATAATATCCTTGCCCCCAGTGTGTTTCCTCATGAGGCTCAAAATCAATGTATGATTGTAGATAAATTTTGTTATGCTTTTGGCCTAATCTATAGTGTTTTTGACCCAATCTATTTTTCCAATATCCTCAAGCATGAGGTCTATGCAATGTGCAGCACATGGGGTCCAAAAGATGGTCTTGTGTTTTTCCTCTACCAGTTTATTAGCAAGAACATAGTTAGAGGCATTATCTGTGTTGATTTGAACAACATTAGCCACCCCCACCTCCTCAACAACCTGATCCAATAGTTGAAACAACAAGTGGCCATCTTTTACCTTATCAGATGCATCAACTGATTTTAAAAACATGGTTCCCTGTGGGCAGAAGACAAGAAAGTTTATGATGGTACGATTTCTTTGATCAGTCCATCCATCTGACATGATGGTACACCCTGTTCTCGCCCATGAGTCCTTGAACTCTTGCAAATACTCATTAATGGATTCAATTTCTTTCTGCAAACGAAACCCCTTAGCTCATGCATAGTAGGGCCTTTGAAACCTTTTCCAGCAGCATGTATGGCTTCAAACATAGGCTCATAATATGGTGAACGAGCAGCATTAAAGGAGATATCAGCATCATACCACCATCTAGCTATGTAATCACAAGCAGTCTCCCTCAATTCTTTCTTCCAATGGTCATCTAAAGTGGGCCGCATTTGAGTTTTACTAACTTCAGGACCATGTGCATCTGATGGAGAGGAGGGAGTGAAATAACTTTTGATAGTCACATCACCCTTTTTCATTCTACCCTTTCCCTTATCTTGAACAGAACCAAAAGAGGGAGGAACATATCAGAAAGGGTTGGATGTATCAATTTGAGGGATAGAGGAAAAACACTCAAAATCATAATGGGGATTGGTAGCCATCATTTTTTGTATCTCCCTCTTCCTCCCAATTTGAGCCTCTATGTCTCTTTGCCTAGCCTTATCTTCTTTAAATTTCTCAAAGCTGGCCAACAATTGCTTCCTAATCTCCCCAATTTCTGGTGAGGTACATGGGGTAATTTGGCCTCTAATCCCTGCCAAGTGTTGTTTCAGCCTATTAATGCCCCCAGGACCTTCCTTTATTTTCCTATGGAAAAATTTGCATTGCATTTGACTATCAACCATTTCAACATATGCCCAAGCAAAATCTCTTGCTCTAGGTGCCATTTTTTGACTAGGAAATGAAAGCAAACAATCTGAAAATTAAAAAAAAAAAATAAAAAAATAAAAAAGCATTGATTCAATGTTCATTTATTTGACAAAAAACACTCTCTAAGCTTTCTAAATATGCACCTAAAATTTACTAAGCAAAAACAGATTTATAGAGGTAAAACTGTCTCCAAGCACAAACTGTCTCCTCAAGCTTGCTCCAAGAATCAGCTCCCCAATGCTGCTCCAAATGGCTGCCCAAGAAGCTCCTCACTCCAGCTACAATGCTCCTCCAAGACTCCTCACTACTGCTCCAAAAACAAGCTCAAGAACTG
>APFE031146891.1:0-28184 GCA_000404065.3 Pinus taeda | reverse complement strand
AAATAAAAATGGTTATTCACTAAATAAGAATAAATAGAAATAAAACAAGAAAAGCAGGAAAAATAAGAAAATAAAACAAGAAAGCTAAAGAAAAGAAAAGAAATAAAACACGAAAACTAAAACATCAAAAGAAAAGTAAAGAAAGTTAAAAATCAAAGTCGCATGTAGACACATGGAGTGTGTGCATGTGGTTCCCCATACAATGTTTGCTCTATTTATTAGAGGGTGAGGAGGATGGGAGGCATTCCATCTTTCCAAGTTTCTATCTTTCATTCTCTTGGGAGAATGGTGTTCTAATACCTAGGAGTCACTGGTAGTAGTACATTGATTGAGGGCTCTGGGGTGGCCAGTTGTAGCAAATCCTTGCATAATTGAGCCTACGGTTGGGTGGAGAGTCGTCCCCAAAACATTTTTGTCATCTGGCAGATTTCGACCACAGGTAATATAGGTATGTTCTTATTTGTTTGATTATGACTTTAATTAGGAAATTAACTTTATATTTACTTTGGACTATTACGTTCATAGGGAAGATACATGACTAAAACTCATGCCTCTCTCTAGGACATACTCAAATAAGCTTCCAGACCATCACTACAAACATTTAATCCAATCAACAAGATGATGAATTATCAACAATACATAAATCTCATCATGCATACAACCATCCATGTGCATAATATAGATCCATCTATATCAAGGCACCATCATCTAGCAACAAATGAAGTGATAGCAGCAGTAACCAATCATCATGAGATATGAAATAATGAGCATTAGTAGCATATAACCATGAACATCAACTAAGAAACATAAACATAGTTCATGAACTTGCAACATCAACATATGATCATTATCTCACATCATCTGTAATGCACCAACCAACACATCTATATCATAGCAGCAATAAGCATGTCAAATATTTGTGCACCATTTTTAGCAGGAGGCAACCATCCACTCAAGATAGTAGAAATCAAGTCAACACCTCTCACATCATAATATAAGCCTCAAACTATTAAGTTAGTGAACCATGGATCCATGAAACAATAAATATAATCAACAAAACCAACTAGTACCAGCATATCATGTCACTGGTAACCACTGGTAACTACAAAGCCATATATATCATAATTCCAACAATTAAACAACAACTAAAAATATTCAACATGGAGAAATAATGAACCATAAGGAGATCTACTAAATGCAACATAGGCCAAGTAACCATCAATCTCCTGAATGGTGGAAATAAGCATAGGTGAGAGATCATGTGACCAATGAATCATTATTTGATGGTAATAACATTACATCATATGTAATAAAAACCAACAGTAGTAGAGAATGTATAGGCATACATATGGAGCATAAACACTAGCAACATAGCTGAATAAAAAATTATCTTATTTGAAAATATACAGTGGATTCTAATCACTGGAACCAATGCATGACGATCTATCTCACTAATAACATACACAAACGAGTTCATGTGAAGGCATTTTTGCATGAGTGCTAAAAAAAAACCATGAATATTGAAAATAATCAACCACATGCTAACTGATACAAGACTATGGAGAATCATATAAGTCATACAAAACCAAAACAAATCTCCTCAACTTCTAATAGCTCCTATAATGGCCAATGTTAGATAAGATATAATCATGACAAACATAGAAGCCTCCTCCAAACAATCTCATGGACCATTATTCCATCGATAAACCACTAGAAAAATGAAAACATGTGAGATTCTACCCCTGCACATGTGTCATCTCTAAATAATCCCCTGCAACAACAGTTGCTAATGCTACAAAATCAAGCAACTTAATTCTCATTAAAACTTTCCAATACGGCGATAGTTTTAATGATCCACATGCAACAATCCATAATGCAACCATCTGTTCCCCCTAAGACCAGGCATGCCTCAGTTTTTAGTGGGACTAATTTGTTGCTCCTTTCTTCTCCAAAGTTTGTGAGGTTGATCCTTGGCATGGTTATTCTTACTTGGCTTCTTGAATAATTGGCTTTTCATGACTATATTCCTTTGATTTGATTTCCTGAAACACATCAGAAGTTTACAATCCTTGCCCTTATGGACCACATTATCACAAACATAACATTTAATGTTCCCAAGAAATTTCGGAAAATGTTCAGATATTTTGTTCCTTTAATTTCTACTCCTTTCTCCATAGGTCCTACAATCAACATTTTATGACAAAAATCATTACATAAGAAACAATACCCATAAAATAATTTTTTATACCTGAAAAATGAATGCACTAATATTTTATGATGCTCCTTATTTGGCTTCTTATTTTTCTTGAAATGTTTCATCGTTTTGTTCCTGTAATTGACTCAAATGTGCCCAAATTTTTGATAGATAAAACACTTAACATTTCTCATATATTTCCTTGACACATTTTGGGGCTCTTTACTTGGCACTTGATTTTTATGGTGGTTTCCATTATTGTTTCTCTTAATGATTTCTTATAATTTTGATTCTAGTTTCTCATAGTGGCTGATTTGATTTTTGAGGCAATTTCCAATTTCCTCTTCAATTATCCTTACTTTCTCCAACTGATTTTTCATATCATAATTCTTTTCTTTGAAAGTATGATCTCTCTTTTCAAGAATACGGAGAAGTTTCTTCATATCTTTTTTCTCCATCTTGAGTTCTTATATTAACCTTTCTTGAGCTTTGCTTTTGGCTTCAAGGGTCACTATTCCTTTCATCTCTTCACCTTCAGATTCCTACAATGAAAATACACCTTTCTCACTTCTTGAGGAATAAACTTCAAAACTTTGATCATCATCTTCTTTAATAACCCCAAAATAATCATCACTAGATTGGCAAGGAAAATGTCCATGAATGAAAATATTGTTTGCAATACCTTTTACCAGTAGAATAGGTTCTCCGAGTTTTGCAACATTCTTGGCTTGTTTTCAATTCTTCTTCTTATGTGATTACTTCCTCTTGTTCTTAGCCATTTTCCCACGATGTGATCTTAAGCGATCAAGCTTCATCGAGAGAACCCCCCTATGATAATAATTATTGGAAATGTGCTTAGAAATGAGGGGGGGGTCAATCAATAGTGACAATGTTTATTAACTTATAATATTTTCACAATTACTGAAATACAACATTCATTAACCCATCAGTATATTAAATCATATATAAAAAACACATAAGAACCATAAGAGCTAAGTAAAGAAACATGCACGAGAAGACGCAAGAATTAATCATCAAGAAATTTAGTTACATAGAAGATACAAATCACTACTATCAATGAGGAATATGATCCTGATCTCACGACTGTACAAAAACCCATCTAATCTGTTGGAAGTCACCCCAACTAACAAGCGTTGCCCAACGCCCATTGGACTTATGAAGAAATTTGTTCTATACACTAAATTTTTTGGAGCCCCCACTCCACTCTTCTATCTAACCCTCGTTTCAAAATATTTCAGACTGGAGACAATTTGAACCGCTCAACTAGAACAACATATCAACCTCTAGGAATATAGTCTCAAAACAATATAACTATCTCACTGAAACAAATTTGCACAACTAATTCAATCACTGCAACAATCCAATCAACAATACATGTTGCATACATAAAAGATAATATGATGAAAACATGATGAGCAAGCATAAATGAAATGATCTATAGTCATTCCTACTATGTTACCATACTACTTCATAAGATCTTGGCTGAATCATAGTTTTGCTGCCATCTCCTACCACTATGAATTTCTAAAGATTTTTTGCATAATTCCCTGCACTATTTTCACACTCCACTCTTCTCTCACATACAACCTCCAAGCTCACATAACCATCACATTTGATTCTCAAGTGAACCAACCAAATAGACTCATGATATCCATCTATTTGTAATCTTATATAATGGTTAAATCAATAATTACAATTCTGTAGTGGAGATTTGTTAACATGTTGGAAGTGTTGAAAGAATAACTTCGGTGTAAATCACATGTAGACAGATATTTGTCGACGCGTTTCAAACCAACCAGTGTGGTTCATCGTCAGGACAAGTTGAAGAAACAGATCCAGCTTAGCATGTTCAATAGTCTGAGCAAAGACTCCAACGGCTAAATTGACTAACAGCTAATTCTGACCTTAGGACCAGGACAATTTATTATTTATTAAATTTAATTTTATTATTTTTAATATTATATTATTATTATAGTAATTAGGTGAAAATAAATAATTAAATGAACTATTCATGGTTGGTTTAAAAATTAATTAATTTTATTTTTTTAATTATATATATATATATATATTAATTTTAATTTAACTCATAATATTAGGTTTAGTGACCAAGATTTTTCATTTACTAATTTAATACAAATTTTCTAAATGGATAGATTATTTATTATTATTATTTATGAATAGTAAATTAGGTAAATATATAAAAAAACAAACTAGTAGTTTTCAAAAGTTAATATATATATATATATATATATATATATTATATATATAATTATATATTATATTTTATAAATTAAAAAGTTAGGATTCAAGAATAAATGAATAATTATAATGGTTAGTTCAAAAAGGTAATTTATTTATTAATTAAACTATTATTAATATTATTAATATAATTAGGTTATTCGAACTTAAGGTAGAAATAATATAATAATTAATACATTTAAAAAAAAAAGATTAAATAATAAATAAATAATAAATAAATATAATAATAATAATACTAAAAATAATAAAAATTATATAAAAGAAGAGCTCAACACCGAGGAGGGGGCAGAAAAACCGACTAAGAAGAGAGTGCTGGAATCCAGTACCTACTGATTTTTCAGCCATCATCTCTTTTGAGATTGTTCGACCTCGTTTCAATCTCGATAGCTTCCCTAAATTTACGATGATGGAACTGAGCAACTTTGGCAACAACCTTGGCCTCCTCAATACACACCTAATGCTTGGTCTTTTCTACATGATGTGCTAAAGCCGACGACTTGGATCTCCCATGTCTTAGGTCGGCCGCATGTTCGCAGATCCTTTGATGGATGGAGTGCCTTGTTTCCCCAATATAGGGGGTCCCACATGAACAAGGGATCAAGTAGACACCCTTCATGTCCTTAGGGTTAACGAGATCTTTCACCGATCTGAGGGAATTACGAATGGTGTTGAGGGGCCTAAAGGTTGAGGGAACATCATACCTTTTAAGGATCCGAGCAATCTTGTCCGTGGTTCCTTGGACATAGGGAAGATGGACACCTAGACGTAAGAGTAAGAGTCAAACCAGTAGTGAGGACAACCATTTCTCGTTGTTATGCGCAATTATAGGCTAACTCATCACCGTTATTCAGTGAAAACCACGCCACTTGAAATAACTCCTTGATAGCATGTAAGAGGGCAAATTTTCACTCCTATTAAATAACTCTGGGTCTTGGGCCTTTAACCTATGTCTGAGAAATACGAGCTCTTGACCAAACGAAAACATTGTTAAGAGATACTGCAAGCCCAAATTCCTGTAAATAATAATTATGAAACAACATTTCCCTTATTTTAATATATTTAAATATTTTTATTAAAAAAAATTACAACGTGATGAAATAAAAAATTGACTTATGCTAATTCCTCGTGAAAATTACACACTAATACTTTTCGAATTAGAAAAACCCAATAAAAAATAAACAATTATCACGATGGAATAGGGGAACATTCCTTGTGCTGGACAATAAGTAAATATCACAATGTAAGAGGGGCACATTCCTTGTGATTGGCTCGAAACTATTGGAGAGTCAAGTGCAACCAACGAGTTTCACACATGACATGGATGACATAGTTAATTTAAAGAAAGAAAAAGAGGAAGTAGCCTGGTAAGGCGGCTTTGAGTAGTAGCGAAGAAAATAGAAAAAATATAAATTTATTACAATTAATTAATTTTGTTAAAAAATTATAATGAAAAATAAGGGGTGATTTATTGTTATTTATTAACATTTTAAATTATAAAATTTGGAAGGTTAATTTGAAAATTGATATAATTTAATTTACGAGGTATTTTAATGGGCGATAAACTTGTTTATATAATTTTGTCCAAGGATTATGTTTCTAACATTAAAAATTGAAAATAAATTATATTGTTTTTTTTGTTGTTGATTTGATCTATGATGATTATGTTTTAAAAAGTCTTTCTTAATCTAAAGGGGTATAGATAAGTTTAAAAAAAAAGCTAAAATACAAAGGTGTATGGCAACTAATGATTGAATGTGCTCTTTGAAATGATGGTTTAAGGAAGACCATAAACTAAGTGAAGTAGTAGAAAACAAAGTCTTTTATTGATGGTAGTTCAAGGTTGACCACCAACTTTGGAACTAGACTCGAAGCTGCTCCTGGAACAACTCCAAATATGGATAGAAGTTGAAGTCTTTTGCGAAATGGAAGTGCTCCCTCATGATGATTTAGAGATAACTACAAACTGATGAAATGGGTAACACAAGTTGAATTATTCTACCAATGGTGGTTTAAGGTTGGCCACCAACAAAATTATGCTCGTTGAACATGAGTTTGTCTCTAGCTACAACTTTGACTCTAGCAATGGTTGACTTTGTCTCTAGGCTCTAGTTGTAGTCTTTGTGCAAGTTGTGGCTCAGGATCACTTCATATGTCTTTGAAGCTAGTAGCTGACTATCAGTTTCCGCTCAGATACAAGGTAAGGAAATGGAGATATCTCTACTACAAGACGTGTCAATACTTAAGAATGAACTCTGAGGTATGGCCGATATATCTTCTTGGCTATTGGAGACCAATGCCAAGAAGTGATCCATCCAAGGTAAATCTTTTTTCGTGTAGGAGTCTTGTGTCTAGAGCATCTAGATTTGATTTATGAGTATGTTTTCCACAATTCTCATAAGGGTGTAGATCAAAACACTAATATTTCACATGGCCAACCTGATCAGAATGTTGGCATCTGACAACCTAAACCACATGTGGAAGAGGAACAAGAAAAGATGAGTCATCAAGAAGAAATCTAACACTATGAAACTAGATGGGTTTAGAGTAGTATGGGATGTGAAGGTCACTTCCTTCTTATATCCAAGACTATTTTTTGTGCTTTTGATAAAATTAATGTAATATTATAATTGTTATTGAAAATCTAAGTTGTCAGTTAAATGAAATAATAATGATTTTTTTAAGAAGTAAAGTATCGAGTGGGCTTCGTGGTTAAGAACACATGTTTCCTCCTAATAAGTTATAAGTTCAAATCCAAACTGGGAACTTAGGTTTGTACACCTCATTAGACTTGCAATTTGGCTTGTCCCACAAAAAGGAGGGTCTCATGCATGAATTTGGTGATAATCTTTAAAATTAAATAAAAATAAATAAGATATATATTCTCAAGAAAAAATTATTTATATTATAATATTTAAATAATTTATTATCCATTTATTTTTACATTATGATGATGATGATTAAGATCCACTAAGATCAATATAATCTATGAGACTAGAAATTAATTGATTTTCTTTTTAACTTATTATTTCTATGCTTGAAGGTAGGTGAGAAAATCATTCCTAGATCACCGTAGTTTTGTTGCCTTTAGTAGGTTAACAAGGTTGGTAGAGTGACAAATATTTTGAAAATTAAAACGAAGTTGACTATAAGTTGAGAAATCTAACAAAAAGTGACTTTCTGTAGAAATTTCACCTGTAGAACAACCTGATATATGTAATGTCCTAAAGCATAACACTTGTTCTACTTCTACAAAACATTAAGTGGAAGCATAATCGAATTCATGAGCAACATCAAGTAGAAACATGCATAACTGATCAAGAGAAATAATCAACCATAACATAAGATATATCACTGGGGAAAGCACTAGCATAAAACCCCTATTTGTATTATCAATCAAGTGGAAATCCTCTTCAGGTTACAAAATGAATCAACTCAAGATCTATCCTGCTCTTTCTGCAATTAGAAGAACTTGATGATCTTCAATCAGAAGATGAAAATCATGGACTACCTAGGCCTCAATATATAAGCCACAAGTCCTCCAATCTCCTATAATAGATCCTTCTCCATGAAAGGAATACTTGCTAGAAATATCCAAGCATCTGATAGTACATTGTCCCTCATCTAGTCTCAACTGGGTCTCTGATAGAACTGACATGCAACAGTTATCCATGAGTGAATCCTCAGTTATCTAAAATAATAGTTGTCACATGCATGCAAGCATTAACAAACTATACTTTATTATTTTAACAACTTATTAAAATAATCTAATTGGACTTGACTAAGTAATACTAAGTCAACTGATCCTCTCATTATAGAACTCATACTTATTCCCTCAATCAGTGGAGGAAATCATGTGCATGCTCACAAAGACTTCAAATTCGAATTTCCTTAACTAATTAACTCAATTGAATTAGTTAATTAATATTTCCAACTGTTGTTAAGATCAAAATTAATTTTACTTCCTATAGATAGACTAGGGACTACAATAAATAGGAAGGGACCCAAAAATGCTATTTTTGGAACTTTATATTTTTAGCAGTTTCACCTCTCACCCAATGTGGCCAATGACCCCACTAGCCAAACTGCTATTTTTAGACATGCTATTTTTAGCAGGTCTATTTTTAGCACATTCTAAATTTACAATTTCTTGTTGCACATTTTTCAACAGAAGCAACACTTGAGTGAGTTCAAGATAATGATTGGTAACCTAGTGGGACAGATAGAACGCCATATAGATGTAACTCAAGTGTTGTGGTAAACATCAAAGAAGTAGAGATAGTATATTCTGTCGCAGTTGTAACAGATGGTACAGTCTCAGATGTTGATTTAGCCATAGTCAAATAACCCAATAAATGTCTTAATGAATCAACAGGAGTTTGAAAATAAACAGGATCAAAACGAGCAGTAAAATGAGGCGTATCAGGTTAAAAATAAAGCCTAGGTCCAAAACATGTTGGAGTTTTGGGTGTTTCTTCTTCAGATTCCTCTTGAATATAAATCAAACTAGGTGGAAGAATTTCACCATTAGGTCGATAATATATTCTGATGTTTGACTCTGCGGTAAAGGGGAAGTCTCAATAGTTACATATGTCTGAGGATAAAATGATCGATCATCTTCCTGTACGGGAACAACTTCTGATTGTTCAACTTCAAGATCCAAGCATTCTAGTAAAATAACAATAGGTTCGAGATGAGATTCTTGAACAACTTCTAGTTCAGAAGTAACTTCTGGTTGAACTGTGATAGGTTCAAGATCAACTTCTTGTTGGACAACTTCATTTACCATTTCACTAAGTTCACTTTTAGTGTCCTTAGGTAATTGTAAAGGTTCCACTTTAGTAGCAGATGTACCAGTAATTGTAGGAGTAACTGAGGTCACAGTACTTACTAGTATAGGTGGCCCTGGTAATTCAGATGAAGAACTAGAATTTTGTGATCTAGTAGATTCAGTTAAATGAGATGGCTTTTGTCGACTAGGTGTAGCTTTAGGGGGTAAAGGTGGTTTACTCGCTATCCTATGTGAACAATGGAGTTAAGGTTGATGTTCCTTCACGATTGCTGATTGATTTTATTACAAAAAGAAATAAACAAAATGTTGGCTTGAGGGGACCTGACCTAGTTTCAGAGTTAATTAGCCAAACAAATCCCTACACTACTGGCCCTTTTAGCAATAGCCCGCGGAGTGCAGACTGAGGTCTCACCTGAAGAAATATGGGGGATGTTGGAACCAGGTTTTCGCACCCTTGAGATGTATGAGGGATCCATTTAGTCCAACTGTGAATACCTTCGTGCAGGTCACTTCATGTACTATCCTGACCTACAAGACCTTTGTGATCTATTATAATCGCCTTCATGCAGCCCTAACTAGGGGCTGAGGTGCTTTCGCGCTGCTAAGGCAATGATCTGTGCTATTTCCCCAAGTTACCCCATGGATCATACTTATCTTCTTATAACTATTATTTAACTTCACGTAAAGAGACACCTTGTCTTATATTCTCTTAATCAACAAAATCATATAAGTTCATGCATCATATAAACAACAAAAATGTAATTTATACCCAATACATTCAATGCGGAAAAACAGTAAAAAGATACACATAAATGATATGAAACTTCTCTTTATTACTTCTCCAATAGTTAAAGACTCGACCTTCCCTACCCACTCTACTGCAGGGGTCCTCACACATAGCTGCAGACTACTAGGCATTTGCGCACTCAACTATAGAGCCTTCTCATACTCTACAACCCAAGACTCGTCTCTACACTCAGATAAGACTCAACTCTCCATCTATTACTTCTATTTCCCTAACTGATTTACAACTTAAAGCCTTGCTTTATTTATACAATCTCTAAAGACGACATTACATTACAAAAAAGAGGGTGGACAACCCTATGACTCATTTACAAGCTCACACTCTGTGCCCACAAAATGTGGAGCCTTTACATCAGATTTAGTCAAAATCTGGGCTTTAAGCCCCAAAATTCCCCTTGGGGGATCCCGCACCCAATAGACCCCAACACAAACATCATGACTTGCCCTCGAGTCACTTTGTCAGTGCATATATCTTTGCAAGGAGACCTCCCAACTCTTCTCGAACCGCTGAAAGGTTGGCAGCGCACTGAGTGGCTACCTATTGTACCTCCTGGACACACTATTCAAATACCACTATATCTTAACTACTTCCTTGCATCTGCTCTTGCATTCCCTACATCTGCATGAACTTGGCTTCGATCGAGGCCATAATGACGAATGCCTCGTCGATCCAAGGTTGTATGCGTGCCTTCAAAACCTCTTCCTTATGTTGTGCTATGTCTACCTGCTCCTTGAGCGCTTTTTCCAGTTGCATCCGTGCGAGCCTCTGTGTAAGGGCCACCATCTGCATGGTACCTTTTATATCATCATATCTTTGCTGCAACTCACACACCTCTTTTTCTAAGAGCTATATGTTCGAGTCCTCCTACAGAGTGGTAAGGACCTTGAACGACCCTTCCAAAAGTTTGGTGCAGTCCTTCGCTGCACTTATGATCTCCTATGTTCCCATTGTGATGGAGTTGGTGCTATGTTCCCTCATCTTTGGTGGAGTTGAACGTTGTGCCTTCAACTGCAGCTCAGCTATTTGAAGGTTCAGATCCAGCTGAACCTTAGCCATTTCTTCTCATGCTTCACACACTCCTACTGCTAACCTTTAGTTGCTCGGCTCTGTTGGGATCGCCAACTCAGGGATCATCTGGCAAGCCTCTTCAACCACCTGCACTAGCTGCCTATTCTATGTTACGACCTCGTCGCACTACAGGCTTAGTTGTTCCATGTTAATCCACTATTCACTGAACACCTATACCACGCAGCCCTCTCTAGCCTGTAGTTCTATATTTACTCTGTCTTGTAGAACATAGAGCATCTCTTGAGGGAGTGCAACCATTTTGATCCCCACTTGTTTTAGTGAATTGACCATAGGCCTACCGGTGTCATTCTCTGTAACCAGTGCCCCCTCTGGTGGAACTATAGTATTGGTCATGTAGGAGTGTAGAATTTCCTTAGTTGAAGTTGTTCCTACTATGAGGCTGATCGACGGAGTACCAGTTTGAGGAGTGTGCACTTGCAACTCCTATATCTATGTCCGGAGGGCCTCCAATGCCATCTGATTTTCCTCCACAAACTACTAGTGGGCCTCTGCAGTGACGTTGCGCATCGTCTCTCCTATGTCATGTAGATCCCCCTTAGTGAGGGTGATTGGGTTGAAAGAAGTCTTGGAGGCTTTTGACTTCTTTCGCGACCCCACCTGCTCTCTCAGGCATTGGCGCTTCAACTGTGTAGATGATGTTTGTGTCTCTGCACCACCTTCCTATGTCTTGGGCTCTTCTTCAGGCGACGATGACTTATGGCCCTCATGCTCCTTCTCTACTACCTGTTGTTGTTCTACGACTACCTTCTACTCTTCTATTTCTGCCTTTACAGTGTGCCACGCCTCTTGCGCCTTTGCTGTTGCTACCTATTTTCTTCTCTTCTTTGCTACCTACATCATCCACAGTTTATCTTCTTCCTTCTTCCTTTATGTAGCTGATTTCTCCGTTTCCAACGCCGAGATGGCTGGAGCACACCACTTTAGCAACCATGACTCAAGTATGGTGAATATGATATTGTTTGTGGCCAGGTACGAGAGCTCCATCGACTTCTTTGCAAGGTCCTTGCGCGCCCTGATATACACGTGATGGAAGTCTGCCTTGAACTCTGTGAAGCTTCGTAGACTATTATAGACAATGGGTGATAATTGTGGCTTGCATTTATCCCCATTCTGATGTTCATCTCCATGAACACCTAGAATATCTTACTATCTTGGATCCTCTATGCATCTTTAGTGGCCCACAACGAAGCATATTTCGCTACCTCCAGAAGATCCCGTGCAATTATGGGGAACTGGCTATCCTCAAGAAATTCCCAAGCCACTAGCACTATCAACATCAGAAGCCATGCATAGTGGAAGGTCTTCCCCTATTCCTATTCCTCGCGACAATTTTCTAGGAACTCCTTGCACAGGTACTCTGATGAGTTAAACTGGACCCCCTCTGGGCATTGCGTGAAAAGTGTTGTCACCGGCGCAGGCACCTCATCTGCGCGACACTTCCGCATAACCTTGCCATCCAATATCTGGGTGGAAACTTTGACTGCCTTATTGTTGATACTAGAGATTGCGTACCCTCTCTTCTTTTTCTCCAGCTTGATTTTTTCCTTCATGGCCTCCATGATGGCCAAGTCATTACTCTTACCCTCTGAAATATCTATTGGGTCCTCCCCCTTGCAAGGGAGTCAAATAATTCTATGGATTGGGTGATCTGTGATGGGGATGGGCTCCTCCAGCCACAAGCACCCATCATGTACCAAGCAAAGTAGCTACCTCACGAAAAATATAGTTACTAGGGCACGATAGTAATGTGGCACCCAGAGTAGGTTTAATAACTCTGCTTTCTCTACTCCGCACAGCCACTTGTGTGGCTCCAACTCTATGACTCCCACCGTTGTATTTTTCTTTAGCCTTGTGAGCTGTGCAGTTGCTAAGTGTGAGATCCCAATCTTTAAAGTTTAGAGCCAGCACCCATCCTAAGTTCGCTCCTTCAAAAATGATATCATCGGGGAGCAGCGGAGTCCACAAAGAGATTTTTCTCTCATCTATGTCCTTGGGCACCCTTGCTTTCCCTTTCTATGGAGGAACATACATGGGAAACTTGGTCAAAGGTTCCACACCCTGGGTTTCTTCCTCCATTTCTTCATCCTCCTCCTCTTCCACTAGGATTTCCTCAAATGTCATCCTCCTCCACATCGGTTTCCACTAACTGCTTTCTCATTTTCCTCCATGGTTAGTTTGGTTCTCAGCAAGTTTCAAGGGGACACATGCATCAGTACCATAGGTAGTTTGTCTTTCTTGGGCCTCGGCGTGCACGGTGATTTAGGGTTTTTTTCAACTATCCCAATGCTTTCTAGGGCATCTCCTATCGTTATGGCCTGCACAGCCTCTTCAGTAATCATTTCTCCAATATCATGGCTTCCTCTGGCATGGTCATACTGTTGTTCCACAAACCTCTCAATGGTACAGGTAGGTGCTCAAATAGTGCCTTCGACTTCAAAAGATCAAACAGATCTTGGTTCATAAATCTCTGGGTGTGTAGTAGCTTAATTCTGAAATGGCCAATTGTTTTTTTCTGGGTAGCCCTTTGCAATTTATAGCTCCTTTTGAATATGAATTTGATGTTCCCCCTAAATCCAGTCCATTAATGCTCCCTTGGTGACAAATTTTCCCAAATCTAGCCCATAAAGTTTGCCTTAAATGCCTACCACCCATTCCATTTCATCTCAAACTAAGCATCACATCATCAATAGTGACTATAATGATCACCTTCCAGCCAACCCACGTGACAGCACAGCTACCCTTGCGCTGTCGTGGACCCTGTGACACTTTGCTCCTGTGTGCAGCCCTGACATCATGCAGCTCCTGGGTAGAGTAGTTTATAGTCCCGCACCTCCTTCCAACTACCTAGAGCGCTAAGACTGTGCTCCTTATGGCTAGTCATATGGGAAGAGTTCGCCATTTAACTTCACTATCGATTACTTTTGCTAGGAAGAGTCCACCATTTGACTTCACCGACTGCAACGTGCCCCTATCCAAGGTGTCCTTAACAACATATGGTCCAATCCAAGGCATCAAGATAATCAACTCTCGGTAGTAGTCCCCAATTTAATCAATGTAAACGAGCTCATTCTATTCTATCACCACAGTCTTTTTATCAGGAAAGTCCTTCTTTATTCCTTCCTCAAGCTTCTTGACTTCTCCTTCTGCCATGGTGCTTTTTTCCCTCAATCGAGCTCCTTCATTCATGAGTTCTTGGAGTCTAAGATCACCCTGCTGAGTGTCTTCATCAAGTCCCAAGTGTTATTCTTGGAGTTCTTCCAACTGCGCGATCCCTTATTTTGAGGCTTTGTGATTCATCATATCCATGGGCGCTACTATGCACGAACTAGGCATGATATACTCTATCAGCATTACAATGTTCACTCTATAGACTAGCCTATAAGGTGCCTATCCCGTCAGTTTCTTACACATTGTCCTATAAGCCCATAAAATTGTTGGTATGTGCAGATCCCAATCACTTCGTTGTGCACTACATACCTTGTTCATTGCTTCGCAAACCTCGTTAAATGCTTCCGCATGGATAACCTTATATACGATCATTCTCTCCATATTATGTCATTCCAACTTGAGGAACCATTTAGGCAATTTCCCCCCAAACACATGCTTATTGACCGTATCTCCCAATGCAAAAGTCATGTGCATTTACATAGGCTGTTTTCCATATTTTGACATCCACCTGGCTAGATGTGCACATGGTTTATCTTTCCTATTGCATTCATTTGTCAATCACACTCTAGGCTTCTCAAACTGTGTGCACATCATTCTCCTGCATTTGCACCAGTCCTCAAAGCTCCTTTTGTGCATACCCCACCACCTCGTGGGTGTAGCTCGCAGTACCCAATTCAAGGCCTAGAAACGTTGCTTTTCTGGCACCTCCCTTTCAAACTTATTTAGGAAAGTATCTACCTCACTTAACCCATCATAAGTAGGCAAATCCCTTACTTCTATCGATACACAACACAACGATCTTGTCATCATATTACAGTTTAGCGTGGTTACCTCGTGTAACCGGTTCTACCATATCTCTATCTCCTCACCAAAATTTGACGTATAGGAGCTTTCGTGCTCCCATGAGATCCATCTGTCTGTGGTGGGATTTACCTAGTCTTGCTCTCGCACAATTATCTTATAAATGCAGTCCAAATCGTCATCGCTTTCATAGTCACGCATCGGCTCTATGTAGCATGATCCCTTAGTAGGCTCTAAGGATATAACTACGTGGAGAGACTTCTTCTCAAAAATCTTCTTGCGCTTCTTTAGATTAATCACCTTGTTCATGTCAGTCGCCCAATCAATTCTGCTAGTGTGTTCACTCCCTCAATATCCACAGTGATTGCGTACAATCATCCCATGGGTATTATCTTCTGCTGGTTCACTATTCGCAGCTGAATAGGAGACCATTGTAGCGTAGACCTCCCCATGTGCTCCCATGTCTGCTTTGACAGAACCTTCATGTCTAATCCTAAATCCAAAATTACTTAGTCCATCTCATATTCTCCAATCTGCGCAGTTAACCTCATTTCTCTTCGTATCCTGGTATTATGCTTTCCAATCTTTTGGACTACACGCAATTCTCCTAGCATGGTCCCAGCGCATCTATTAATGAGTTCCTAAAATTCTTTTATAGCCTTACTATCATGCAATAGATTCATGCAAGTTTCCAGGAACATCATAAGCATATATGGGTTCATTTCCAGCTTCGATCTATCTTTTCTTCTTGAAGTGGAGGCATAAGTGAAGCTCTTCTTAGCTTCCATGAAAGTTTCCTTAGCACTCTCCAAATCAAACTCTCCTACTTTCATCAGAGCCTTGTGAACCCAAGTACTATCTTCGGGTTGTTTGCCTTTATCATCTCTCATCATGATTCCACTTTAGAGCATAATTTTCACATTGGGATCTTCCTCACATGGCTCATAACTCATCATTTGCAGGTTCTAAGTTGGGGGAGGCAGTAGCGCTCCCTTGTCACGTATCCTATCTATTAGCATAGGACAATATTTTGTCTCATGATCAAACAAGGTACAATACAGACATGATGGATGCATTACATTTATACAATCACGGGCATAATATCTTGGCCCTTTGCAATTGTAGCATATCAAATGTCTATGACCTCTTACAGGTCCTCCTACACCTCAGCCTCATCTGCACCCCTGAAATCTGGTTCATGCCACTCCTATGTTCTCATCTAAGGGCCGCATTTCAGCGTGAACTCTGTAGGTGGGAGTTATATCCATCATCAGCTCATAGCTTCTACAAGTGCACTCATTATGTCCAACTGATCTACAAAAATTACAAAACAATTACTGTGAATTTTGAGTATACTGTCAGATGTCTAAGGGGTCGATTTAGTCCAACTATGAATACCTTCGTGTAGGTCACTTCGTGCACTATCCTAACCTATGAGACCTTCATGATCTATTAGAATCACCCTCACGCAGCCCTAACTAGGGGCTAAGGTGCTTTTGCATTGCTAAGGCAACAATTTGCGCTATTTCCCCAATTTACCCCACATATCTTACTTACCTTCTTATAACTATTAGTTAACTTCATGTAAAGAGACACCATGTCTTATATTCACTTAATCAACACAATCATATAAGTTTGCACATCATATAAAAAAAAAAATGTAATTTATACCCAATACATTCAATGCAGAAAAACAGTAAAAATATACACAGAAATGATATGAAACTTCTCTTTATTACTTCTCCAATGGTTACAGACTCGACCTGTCCTATGCACTTAATTATAGGGGTCCACGAACTTAGCTACAAACTACTAGGCCTCTGTGCACTTAGCTGCAGAGCTTTCTCCTACTCTATGACCTAAGACTTCTCTCTACACTTAGATAAGATTCAATTCTCCATCTATTACTTCTATTTCCCTAATTGGTTTACAACTTAGAGCCTCACTCTATTTATATAATCCTATGGTCCGTGGACCATGGGTAGATCTCTAAATCCGACATTACATTACAAAAATGAGGGTTGACAACCCTATGATTCATTTACAAGCTCGCGCTCCGTGCCCAAAAAACGTGGAGTCTTTACATAGTCAAAATCTGGGCTTTAAGCCCCAAAACTTCCCTTGGGGGATCTTGCACCCAATAGAAAAAGAGGGTAATCTAGGAAGAAGGATTACCAATCAACTGTTAACTGCAATATACTGCCTCAGTAGACCAAGGACTTAACATACGTGCAAGAAATACCCCCGAATTCTATGTTCGGTGTATCATAGTGTACAAGGAGGCCGACTTGGTTACCTAAAGATGGATAGCAACCTAATGTAGTCCTCCCATATATACCTAAAAGTATGTGGAGGCCAAATCCATGTTAGCACTATCTAATGCGAAACCACATAGTGAGAGAATTCCTTTATACTTTTCGTACTATAACACTGCCCTATATACCCATAGGTACGTGGACGAGCTACGATATACTTACATACGTGGAATGAGGTATCACACTCATAATTTATCGCAGACAATTAATGACACATGCTATGTTTTACGATGACGGAACACGTCTCTAGCCTAGAACCTCTAAATGCTATGTGTTAAGTTACAATGCTCCATTATGTTAGTTGAGATAACTTTTAAGTTGATCTTGTTTAGGAGTTTTTCTTTCAGGTTCACCGTGTGGTGTCTTTGAAATTTCTAGAATGTAACTATGATGAGAAACATTCTTTTCATTTTATTTGAACAATGAAAACCTTAACTAAAAGGGATAGATCAATCAAAATATTTAGTCAAAGAGCATAGAGCACATCTAATGCAACTTTCCCTATACTATTGCTACAAGCACACACAAACCTCTAAATGCATAATGCAAGTTTTTCTTTTCATTTCCCTTAATGTTTAGATGAACAAAAGGAAACTAAATGCACAAACAATCAATAAATACTTTTCGCAAGAAATGAAGACTTTACGACACTTCCTTTTCAGAAAAGACTAATCCATTATAAGTTAACTTTGACAATGGATTGATAATGATAAAGAAATCACTTAAGAAACACTAAACAATCAAGGCCAAAGTAGGGCTAGGAGAAGAAACACAAATTTATTCTAGAACCATTGAAAACATTGATCTTTCAGCAAACAAAATCATAAGCAGCATTGATCTTCTAGAGTGGGTGACAATGCACTGCACTGCATTGTCTCTAAACTAAAGCTACTCTACAGCGCACTATGTCAAGACCAACACTGCATTGGTGCCAGAGAGTCAAATCAAGAGACATTCAAGCATACTTTTTAACCAAACACACTTCAAAATGACTGAAATAAGATCAATGAAATCAAGCAAAGTCTACTAGGATCTAATATGGTGAGGGTAAGCTACCAGGAATGACAGTCACTCCCCAGTATAGTCACCAATTTTTTATATGGAATTTGCATCTACGAATAAACACATTTTCCCTAAGTGAGTAGCTACACTTCGAACAATAGAAAGAAAGTATTTAACCTTTTCCTATAGTCGATAGATGAGATGAAGGAAATTACTTGTAGTCTTTTGCTTCCTTGACCTCCTTTGAATCACTCCCGTCACTCCCATTTGAAATAAATCCGCTCAATTTGTACATGTGTCAAAAGAAATAGAAACAACAATGATCAAAGCATACATGATTTATCTACTATAAACCAAAGGAATTGAAGACATTGAAACACATAATCATCATATATATGAACCCAATACAGTTTGATCTTGTGCCACTCATCCAGCTTTAGTCCAACCCTTGTCACACCAAAAGCATATCAATCCAGAAACATAACATTACTTGACATGAACTCAATTCTCAAACCAACAATATTTACTTACAATATTTAAATTCTATCCCCCTGATCACTATGATGAGTGCTCAATTATAGGGAAATAGAGGTGGTTTTGTCATAAATGAGGGTGTTGAATGACCTTCTAAACTTGGAGTTAGTTTCCATGGAGCAAGGGATGAGAGGATAGGAGGTTAATTGATCCTTAGCCTATCCAAATTTGAGCTCATAGGAGGAGATAAGAGATGGGATCCTTCTAGAATGATCTCGAATCAAGGAACATTCCCGGAATCCTATGCAAATTTCGCTCAATCTCGCCTAGTGTAGGTCAAAGAGGGCCTGAGTGCACTACATTGGAGGCCTGAATGGGCCTACCTGCTCTGCAATGCAGTTACCCCTGACCAAGGCTGCGCTGGTGTCCCAAGGAGGTATTTCAGCAAGGCTTAAAGTTAGGAAACTCTCATGGATTGAAGCATTCAATGATATGACTTGTCTAGGGCACATAACAACTAAATTAGGGTTTGATGAGCCCTAATTATTTTGATCTAAATGTTGGGAGTGATGTGCCCAAATAGACCTTTAAAAATTACTGATATTACTAATATGACCAAGAATCTTTCCTTCACGAAATTGATAATGACACCAATTTATAGGTCGTAGCTAACCTGGAAAATATCCCTGTGGTCACAACGAGTTAAACTTTTATTCGAGATATTTGTTTTATCTTGTATATAATTTAAAGAGAGTTTTTTTTTTAATGAGAGATGTGGAAAAATTACTGATATTTCAATCACAATTATTGTTTTTTAATCTCAAATCCTATTTCTTTTAATTAAAGTTGTTATTCCCTTAGTCACAATAATTGTTTCCTCAAATACAATTGTTGTTGCGTCAAACACAGTCATTGTTTCCTTAGTCACAATAATTATTTCCTTAGTCATAGTAGTTGTTTCTTTAGATACAGTTGTTGTTTCCTTAGACACAATTGTTGTTTCCTTAGTCACAACAGTTGTTTCCTTAGTCACAATAGTTGTTTCATCAAATATAGTTGTTATTTCCTAATACCCAGTAGTTGTTTCCTTAGTCACAACAACCTCTTCCTTAATCACAATTTTTGTTCCCTTAGTCACGGTTGTTTTTTCCTTAGTCAAAATTATTTTTCCTTTAGTCATAGTCATTATTTCCTCAGACACAACATTGCTTCTTTAACCACAGTTGATGTTTCTTCATCTATGATTATCACTTCAATTGGATTATTATTGTTTTTTTTTTCATTTTGGAAAGGAACATTTATTTTTAACCTTTCTTTCAAATGATGGTGGAGACTAACTTGCTTAATGGTCATCATTGGAGAATCATTTATGAGAAATCATTATAAGAATTCTATAATTTCCATGGTTTTTAATCCCTTTTAGTATTGTAGAAAAATTACAAAAATGCTCATCATGCGTTCCTCTCATCACCACTTTAGAGGAGCATCTTTTCACTCCACTCTTCAAATATTACATGATCATAAGCTTTCACGATAAATTTAGCAAGCTAAAAAAGTAATTATTATCATATTTTTTACACCATCCCTGACTCTTAAGGAGTTGACCTGCCACTGCATTTATTAATATTAATAAAAATTATAGAGGATAGAAGGTCTCATCATGAGCCAACCAACCATGATCATAGGATCTAGTGGAGTGATGTTACCACTTTTGATCACCAAGCCAGGGTAATAGCCTTTGGCCTTCGGGTCAAAGGACAAGAGGTCTCATCAGGAGCCAGTATTTTCACCTCATTAACTCTAGTGATGGCGTTGTTATTACTTGGTTACGACACTAGAATGGCCTTTTGTAAATGCTTCAAAAATATATATATACAAAAACAAATTTTGAAATTTCCTTAGTAAATGGGACAATGGCATCTCAAAGTGTTAAAAAGGCAATGTTGTCAAGGATATGGATGCTTGTTGGCAGCAGAGGCCATGCATGTTGTATTGAAGTAAAATTACAAATTACAATATAGCTTCCCTACTTAGTTCCTTCAAAATTTTAAGATCGTTATATCTATTATGGATATTTATAAAATCCTCTTGGGAAACAATGATGACGGGTTGATTAATGAGTATTCCATTATAATTCTACATGTTAGGGGTATTTTTTTTCAAAATTTTAGCATTCTTAATTAATATTTTTTATTTTCTCTAATGATACACTTAATGTAATTTTTGTCTCCATCCATCTAATTCCTTGTATAAATCTCTGCATGCCCTCATTATGATCACATCCCCCATGGGTTATAATAAATTGAGTTATCATTATATCACACGAGTCATAAAATCTCAATGATTGCCTCATATGTCACAGATATACGTTGCTTCCTATTTTTCCTTTTGAGGGTGTTGAAGCCCCGAAAATTGGGTCTACAACAAGGGGGATACACACCCAGTCTAGAGCTTGGTTAGCAGCTCCTTTTCTGTTTGGTATAGTGGGTCCGACTGGGGATATGGGACCAATTTCCCAATTTATGTGTGTGTGTGTGAAGAATTGATATTTCCTTTCTAAAAGTTCCTAAGTGAGATGCTCTAATTCTAGCTCTAATCTAAAGACATGCAATTGTATTCTAATAAACAAAAATATCCAAGTCTACACTAACCCGGGGTGTAATCCCTCTGTTATGCGATCTAAAATGATTTCAGATAACAATCGGTAATAAATATCATTCAACTATTATGAGAAAAGAATTCAATATAGATAAAGCACTTCATATAAAAAGTTAGATGAAACAGTTGTGAAAAACATATCGCATAATAAGATACTCATACATTAAGCATAAATAAATAGCTATCACCATACAAAAGTGCCAAATGATAACTTAGGTGTTCACACATCAATATATAAACAACCGAACATTAATATCACTTTAACACAAAGGCATAAATAGTTAAGAGATAAAAGTACCATTTATAACTAGTTCTACTCATGAGCTTCAAGCGATAATTATTTATCTCTTCTTAATCCAACATCCACTAAGAGTACAGAAGTGAAACATTGGCAACAGATATTAAATGCAGATATCAATAAATCTTGTTCCATTCATTCATCAAAACCTCCTCGGAGGGTGCAAAAGCGCATGTTCTGAGGACAAGTTTTTGATAAATTTCAGGACCCTTCTCTAAATGCATGAGAAGGGTTTAAATACTACTAACTAAATCTAAAAATAACTTATTACAAACATGTAGGATATGGTTTAAATGACCGTCCTTTTTCAGGAGAAAATAAAGAAAAATTAATACTAACATTGAATCTAAAACTAACAACTATCTATTTCTGTATCTGCTCCTTGAAATCGCAAGCATTCAACATTTGCTTTAGAAGAGTTGGCTAACCGACTTTAGACTTTAACTGTCCTACGAAAATGAAATTAGCAAGAGTTGGCGCCATCTTCTCGGCAGAATTGATGATGCATTTGAGAGTCATACACTGGCTGTGTGGTTTTACTAAATACGCCTAGTAAGAATCTGAATTCAACTTAGTTAATCTTTTGATTGATTTTACCTTTTCTTGAGCCTTCTGTCTCCAGCCTGTTTTCAGTTGTTGTACTTATATACATACTATTTTGAAGATATTTTTGACAATTACCATTGGTTTTAGGATTCAAGTTTTACTTTTTTACCTTAAATGTTGTTTCCTACAAATTTCTGGGCTTACAGGTGACTGAGCAATTAGAGGCTTTCCTTTTCAAAAAAAAAATTCCAAAAATGTGTGATTCGCTAATCGCGCATCGGAAACTACCTTCGTTTCTTGATCCGGGCTTCCTTGGTGTGATTTTTTCCTCTTGCTCGCTTTTTGTTAAAGGATATAAAGCTCAAATTTTGTGAAAATAGTGATTCCGTAAGTTCTTGACCCTGAGCCTTAAATTGTCTGTTTTTGATGTCAACGTTGTCCAATACCCATTTAACCATGTCTATGTAGGGAAGGATCTTGGGCCTCGTTGTTATCCGGTGCAAGAACGAGCAAGCTAGATCTGTAACTGATGCCTCAGAAGACCCCTATGAACCTGCAGTAGTCGTAACCTCCATCACCTTGGGATTCGCTTCTTCAAGTAGATTATACATACATTCCCAAGTAGTAATACTAGCATCTCTGTTACAGGTAGTGTCTGTATACAAGGGCGTCATTTCTTTGTCTTCAGAGCTCGGAGCTTTTCCTTTCTTCCCCATAATATCCTATATAATGCTTTGTATAGTTCTTTGTTCTTCGTTCCTGCAGTTTACAAGTAAGGTGAGAGTAATGATAACGAAAGGTGACGGGAAAGCTTTAAAAACTGAAGACAAAAATATACCACCTTACGTGAACTGGCTCTTCGATAAGCACAAAACCATATTTTATTAACAACTAACAACTAACTCATTAATTAGCATTAAAGCGCATAACAAGGTCTCAGTTTATGGAAAACGTTTTCTCGAATAACGAGCCCAAAAAATCCACGATGAAGTGATTTTGTGATTTGCTTCGCAATATCGCAGATCGTTGTATCGCATTATCATAATATCATTCTGCCACTCTATCACAATATTGCTTTGCTGCTCTATCGCAATATCTCTTTGCTGCAATATCACAATATCGCTAGAGCGCGACATATGACAGTTCTATTGATGTACTTTTTGTGAGATGCGATTTTGCGATTTACGCCATCGCATATCGGCGATTTGAGACTTTTTTGGCGTAAGTGATCTTTGATGCATGTGATGCGATGATGTTTCACATCATGATCTCACAATCTTAGAATTTGGCTTGTAAGGAGGTATCCTATTATCCTTTTTGTGATGCGATATTTCTTAAGGAGTGATTTTATCTTACCTTATCATGAAAATTAAGATTTTTTAGATTTTTCAAGGGTATTTTTCTAAGTTTATGGTGGTAAGTTTTATTGAAAATGAAATACAAGCACTAATTAATTTTTAAAAGTTTTGACTAAGGGTCCCCACTTATTTAGCATTAGTAATAACACTAAATAAGAAGAGGGGGTTGTTGCGGGCCACAACAATTGGCGATTCACTTGGAAGAACCAGTTATCTCTGCTTTTCTTTTGAATTTTCTAAACTTCCAAAACAGAAATTTTTCCAGAAAATTAAACTTTATTATAGAAAGATAAAGTACATTATGCTTTTACCTATCAATGATATTTTGTTTCTTCTATTGTCAACTTTGATTATTTACCCCCTCAAGCTAGTCCTTGTATCTACATCAGTCATTACTTGGTTTATAAAGATAAAAACAAAGCCTTCTCTGTAAATCATTTTTAAATACGCTCATTTGTCGAGGGTAAAGCCTCTGCTGCCAGCAGGCGTTTATAGCCTTGACATGGTTACTTGTTACCCAACAGTGATCCTGTATCCTACTTAGAGAAATATACAATTTGCAAAGAGAAATCCATATCCACACTTATTGCTTTCATTTTCTTTTTTACCCTTAAAGAACAATGTCTTGCTTTGATAGCCAATTTATGACATAGTCATTCACTTGATTTATAACTTTGTTGAACAATATGGCTCGTGATGAGACCCCTTGTCTTTTGATTGCAACAATCTTGGGTCTATTAACACCCAGGTTATTCCCTATGACTCCCAAGGGAATACGGCCGGGGTAACCACTAACCAAGCTTTGGAGTATAGGTCCTAGCCTACCTATAATTAGAGAGGGCTCTCTCTTTAAGTTTTAGCTCTGTTTTGTGAAGATTTAGGCTAGTTATAAGTTTCAGTTTTTTGTTTGAGACTTTGGTTATGAACTGTTGTTGTGAGAAGGGCATGAAATGTGTGAAAGATGCTAGTCCATTGGGCATATGGAGTCAGAAATCTGAGATAGTCTTGGTGCCTGTGATGGAGAAAGTTTTACTACAAGGCTAGATGGCTATTCTTAATATAAATTCTGATTAGTGAGTGAAATAGTGGGAAATGGAATTACGGACAGTGTGATAACAATTTGAACAACAATTTCTACTTAGTAGCATACATGAATTACTAAATAGTAACTGTGAAATATTCAGGGTTTATTGGAGCAGTTAAGAATTCCAATTAAATAGTTGAAGTCATAGAAAAAATTTATAGTAAAGACAGATTGAGATCAGGGTGTCTCCATGGACAAATCCTGAGCTATTCTTTTTCTTTCTTCCTAGATTTTAGAACAACATATGAGAGATGTGAGTTAAACAAATAATAAAACATTAACAGAGATAGAGAACACTTATTATATTAAGCCATAGCACTAGAATCTTGTAGCATTCAATGGTTCCAAGACAGCATGCATCAGTAAGACCCAATTCCTGTAAACTCGAAGCTTTGTTTATATCATTCTTTCAGAAATTACAGCCGAGTTCTCCTTTTTCACACGAAAAAACCAACCCTGCAAGCTTATGCGAGGGGGAATATATACAATCGGTTTTTACAAAATATGTGAACATCTGAGTCACTTGATAAATTAAATATGCTCACCAACTTTACAAAATAGCAGATAAGGAAGTTATTGCTGCCCTAAATATAAAATAATTAGTCTTTAATTCTGTCAGAAATCTTCTTGACCTTTAGAGGCCACTGAGTTGGTTGAGCGTTTTGCATTAATGTTGAATGATGTGTCTTTATGTTTTGACATGCTGTAGCTTTCTCGGCCCTGTTACCTGTAGCTGTCAGTGTTGCTTTTAGTGGCCGAATCTTCCTGCTGAGTTGGCTCATTCCACTCTTCTCTAGTCATAGTGTATGCATGACATTTTCTGAACATGATGACTTATGTTTTTTGATTAAAAAACTTTGATGAAAGCCTCCTGCTTACAGCAACAACTGTATCATTCTGGTCCACCACTCCTGTGTAGGCAATTGATGTCTCAAAATTTCATCTAAGGTTTCATCTGCCTCTTTGTATTTGTAGAAGTTTGGAGGCACTTCAAAAAAATGTCTGATCTCATTCATAATAAAAAATAAGTTCTCTACTATGTCATAGAGACTTTGCCCAGATGTTGGCCATGTTACCTCTGAAATACTTGATCCTTGAGTGATCTGATTGGTGGCAAATGTGTTCACCCTTTTTGCATAATTCTCATGTGATAGTAGTCTCCCTGCGTTGTTCAGCAAGCCAGGAAGACCTCTGCCCTGTAATGTTGCAAACTTATCCATGAATCTGTTGACTTCTGTTTGCATGTCCTGGCTTCTTCTATCCAATGTTTGTACCAGGCTTTTCAATGTGAGGACCCTATTTATTAGCTGGATGGTTTCAGCTCTGTTGGAGATTCCTATTGCTGCCAGCTAAGGACCTGTGCGGTTATTAGGAACGTTGATCATTCTGTTGGCTATCTCAGGCATACTGCCTAGAGATGTCCTTGCTCTATGGACTTTCTTTTGTGCTTTGCCTATGAGCTCCATTTTCTCATGGATAGTCTCAATATACTGCCACTGATCTATTATTGATTGGCCAATATTGGTACACAAAACTGTCTTGACCTCAGCCACCACTTTGTCAAGGGTGAGCTCTTTCTCCAGCTCCTTTATCTTCTCTTTGAGAGCTTTTATTTATCTCCCTTTTTCAGCTACATTATGCTTGGATTAATCATATTTTTCATTTAGCTTATCTAAATTCTCCTTGGCTTCATTTAGCCCTGTCATCTGGGCTTCTAGGATCTTGATTTCACTCATCAACTTCTGCATATCAAGGCTCGGAGCCTGCTCTGAGGTTGGTGTTAGTGCTGATGTTGATGGAGCTGTCTGCCCTGTGGAAGGAGCAGTAGTCTGTGGGGGCTCCTCAAGGTTTATGATCTCTGGAGGGGGCTGAGTTTGACCTCCTTCTTTCTGCTGTAGGGTTGCCTACAGTGCAGCCTTTGTCTCTTCCAGCTTCCCTTGTGTTTGCACTAGCTGCTTGTGCAGTGCTACCAACAATGTTGCTACATCCTGGTCCTGTCTTTGCTGGGAAACCTCTTCTATTTGAGGGTGAAGAGTTGCTGGGATTTTAATCATCTTTCTTAGAGCTGCAAGGTCTGCATATCTTATTTTCAAAAGCATTTGTATAGCTTTTGGATCCTTTGGGTCATGCCCAAGCTCTATGATTATATCCTCCAAAGTCCTGATCCTGTTGTCTTTGGTTTGAGAGGATCCTTTCTCCAACTCAAGTTGGGCAGCTGTATTGTTCAGGTTGTTTTCCAACCTATTTTCCAATAAGGTTTTATCTGCTAGTGTTGAATATACCATCTCACTCATTTGATTGTGAAGTTCTATTTGGTCCATAGGGTGGATGTCCTTGGCAAGAACCTCAAGGTTGGTTCTTATATAGTCTGCAGCTGACTATGGCTGCAACATGGTTGGTATGAAATGACTCATGGTCATTTTCCCTTCTGTTATGTCATAGGCTGACATAAGCATCTGCTGATTGGTAGGGCCCATATTGATCAACTGGTTGTATATATGGAGCTTGAGTGGCTCATTTCTCCTTTTAATGTCGATGAATTGTTGCTTGATGCCTGTCTCAGCTCTCCTTCGCTCACTTGAGGAGCTGACCTCTCCTCCAAGGGTTCTTTCTTGTTCCTGCTGAAAGGAACTGGCAGATGCCTCCATGCTTGGTGGGCCCATGCCCAATGATTGCCCAATAGGCATTTCTTCCACGGAGAGGGGATTCATTCTCTGCCTTTTCTCCCCTTGATTTGTGGATGTGGTGGGGGGAGTCTCCTTCTCTCTATCCCTCTTCTTTCCCTTTTCTTCTTTCTGTGGAGTTTGCAGCACTGAGGCCTCCACTGTCTTTTCTTGCCTAGGAGGCACATTCTCTTGAGCCTGTTGCTCAGTATATTGGGGCTTTAGCTATTTGTTCTTGTTGTATTGGCTGCCCCTCTTTTTGCCCTTTTTCTTGCTGTTCCACTTGCTTTTTATCTTGCTGTTCTGCTATAGGAGGTGGCCATTCCTGCTCCATCTGCTTCCCTTTATCCCTGCTTGATTCCTGTTGAACAGTTCCGGCTGCTTGCTGCTAGGCTGTAGAGGATGAGGCAGCTGCTCCAAGTTGCCTTTGATAGGAAGAGGAAACCTGCCCACAAGTTTCCAAGTCAGCCTCTTTCTCAATATTCTTTGCTTATCTTTGTAGCATTTGCTCTCTAGTCATTGGCTCTTCTAGAGTGCCCTCTTTCCAGCTTAATGAATTGGCATATTTCTCAATATGAGGCAATCTCACGTGAGCATAGCCACCCAATCTGTATTTTACCCTCTTGAGGGAAATGAAATGATTAGGGTCATAAGGTACCC
>APFE031146876.1:0-11257 GCA_000404065.3 Pinus taeda | reverse complement strand
GAAGAAAAGGATAAGCTCTTACGATTTCAAGATAGTACTAAAATTTTGGATGATATTCTTAGTAGTCAAAGGTCTCCTACTATCAAAACTGGTCTTGGTTTTTATGAATCTGCTAAAGATGAATCTAGCTCACAAGGAAAGGCAAGGAACTCTAATGAGAAATCTGAAATTCTCAACAAAGAGATGAGAGGAAAACCCCATCAACATCCAAGGAAACAAATACTTCAAAGAAAATCTTTTACTCCTCCAATGAATAATGTTGAATGTTATGTATGTCATAATCTTGGACATGTTGTAGCCAGATGTAGAAGAAGAATGGTTCAAGATCATCACATAGAAAGATCATCACATTACTTTCAGGGATATTGTTTTTCTTGCAATATGTTTGGTCACAAAGCTGTTGATTGCTACAAAAGGAATATGAAACATGTAAGGTGTTATGCATGTAACGAGCTTGGACATATAGAAAAGGAATGTAGGAATAAAGTATGGGCACCATACCAAAAGGAGAAAACTTCATCACGCTTGAAGATATGGAAGAAGAAGGAAGTACAGTCAGAAAGATGTGGCACAACACAATATACTCAGACACAACACAACACAGACATAACAGACTCAGGGAGAGCTGAAAATATAAAACTGCAATGTTCTGAATCTCATATGCAAGTTCCATAAATAGAAGTCACATATATACGCGAGTTGGCCACTGCGTAGTGGCGTATATGTCAGTATGAGGAAAAGCAGTAGGGATAGGGCTAAGGAAAAGGGTTTGATAGGATGCAGTCCATTTGCTCTGTTTGATAATTGTTACAATCTGCTAATGATGTGTGGAAATGTCTTGATACTCCTAAGAAGTTTAGAAGTATTTTTGATCCTAACTTGATGATGATGAAGTCTTGATGCTTATTGCTGATACATGTATGATCAGATCTGATAGTGAACAGATGGCACAGGTTCAGGGGGAGCATATTCTTTTAATGATGCATTGTTGGCATTATGGTTAGTAGTCTAAGTGATATATCTTGCTATGGTTATGAGTTGTCCATGACAAAATCTCATATGTTTCTTGGGGTTACATAGTTGATGTTTAGATTAGATTTGTGGTTGATTCTCTGATAATGCATATATGGTGCTTACATGGTGATCTTCATAAGGATAAGGAGAAGTACAAAGCTTGTATACACATCTTCATTACTTGATGATGAGTCTATCAGATGCTGCTGTCCTCATATGCATAAAGATTATATAATATAGTTGATGCAAGTCTCCTATAGTTCTTGGCTCTCATGTGAATGAGGATTGCTGCGGTTGATGATCTTGAGCTAAAGATACATAGTACTATATACAGTATGCTGGATACATGAATGATTACTCAAAATTGCATTGTTGGAGACATGATGATGATAAAATGATAGATTGATACTTACATATGTTGATTGATACAGATGTCCCCAAATGATGATACATGGATGATATATAAGATCATGTAGATCTTGATGTTGATGAGATGGCTATGATGTATTTCAAGAGGATGAGTTGATATCTATATGCAGACATACCTTGCTACAGGAAATTTACAGGTTGCTGATCTGGAAATGGTTGTACGCGATTTTTATGAAGAGCATCCACGTATATACGCATGTTTATGTGGATGTAGTCGCGTATATGGTGTTTTTGAAGGAAATCAGTGGGGACAGACTCTGGTTCAAGGAAGTATGATATGAGTCTGACAGAGTTCATCTGAAACAGGTTCAGGGGGAGCAGATAAACTTCTAATAATGCATTGTTGGTGTTATCTTAGAAGCTTTTGGTTCAAGTACTCAACTGTTGTTGATTTGAAGTGGAACAAATGCAGAAGGAGAACATGGTTGCTGATCTGAATAGTGATTGACAGATGCTGCTGATATTAGTTATTAATGACTTTCATAGTCTTGCTCTAGATATTTCGTCTCTATGTCATATATGTCTTTTGTTGTCAAGGTCATGTAACGGCCTATTTTGGTTTCCCCACTATGCCTGGGATGAATGATGTAATGTACTTGTTTATCATGAGTAAACTTCTGGTGTAAGCCCACTTGGTTGGGTGGATGAGTCAATATTTGTATATCCTCACTTGGTTGAGAGATGGATGTATGTATGAGTCTTTGGTGATAGGAAGGTCATTTATGATAGAGCCATGTTCTTCTTGTAGAACATCTTTTTGCAGATCTTGCCTACAGTCAGGGGGAGCATGAACAACACACTTCAATAGTGCAGAGACTCAGCATGTACTCAGGGGGAGCATCGACAGATTGGTACACCTTGGCATATACAAAGGGGGAGCTCATTCAGAAATTTCAGTAGGCACTCAGGGGGAGTATGGACAGCAAAATGTTTATCAAAGGAAGAGAATATCTTGGTCCGACCTTTGCCCTTGATGTCAAAGGGGGAGAGTGATTTGGTATTGTTGCCATCAAGTCCAAAGGGGGAGATTGTTGGCACTATGATGCATGTGTTGTACTTGATGGCAACCCACTCGTAGAAGAACATCTCACGTATTTATAACTAGATGAATCTACAGAAGAGACTGAATGCATGGGATGCCAGACAACTCAAAGGAATCATATGATAGTTCTCAGTATGACAAGTTAGCTTTTCCATCAAGTCCAAAGGGGGAGATTGTTGGCATTATGAGACAAGTGTTGTCTCTCAGATGTAAATTATAGTGAGCAAAGTTCACGCAAACTGTCATGTTAGAGAAAAAGTTTCTTTCGATGCAGGATAATTATTAGTGCAGCAAAGTTCACGCACTTCTGCAGAGAAAAGTTACGCCACTTATATGCAGAGAAAAGTCATGCACTTTCATACATGTAGAGAAAAAGTTCCTTCATGCAGAGAAAAGTTCACGGCCACTTTCATGCCAGAGAAAGTTCACGCCACTTTATGCATAGAAAAGCGCACGCACATGGGAATCTTTATGGTTGGTCTATAGTTCTTTTGATCCTATGTTTTGGTCGTGTGGTATTGATCCAAAAGAATTGAACCCAAGTATTGGGTTCGTGGTATTGTTTTGTTATGGTTTTGGACCATGGTATTGAGTAAGGCCTAAGACTATAAAAGGAGAAGAAGATCATTAAGCAAGTGCATGGAAAAAGACTTGAATATCTGATGTAGTATGAGATCCAGTATGCAAGATATGGGTTATGATGCATTGCTTGATCTAAGCTAAGGAGGGATCTCACTGGTTGATGGAGAACAAGATCTAAGGATAGATCGGGATCAAATGGTTTGAAATGAATCATCTTTATATGGTTTGATCATGGATAGAATAGATCTGAATTATTGGTGCATGTTTTATTGTACACATGTTATGATCTAGGTATGACTGATGTCTGAAACAACCTCAAAGTCATGATTGAATATGCATAGATCTGTACGCAGGTTGGCTTTGGCGAAAGCGCGTATATACGCGGGTTTGATTCATTTTAGTAGCGTATACATAATAAAATATGATGTTTGAAGTTGCAATTAGGTTTGATTGTTATTGTAGAGTTCTGTAGTCTGCTCTGTGTTATGGTGACTGTGTTGTTGACAGGGTTTCAGTGTTTCACTGATTCAGAAATTGATGATGCTAGTATTGGTTGTTTTGTGCTTCAATGATATTGATGGGTCCAGTATGAAAATTGGATGAAACGTGGCCTTCAGATTATAGTGTTGTGCTTCAAGAGTATCCAGTCTGAAAATGTGTGAAACGTGGTACCTAGAGGAAGAAAGAGAAGGTTGTTGCCTTCTGTAGGTCGGCACCTACGTACTAGTACATCAGCTAGTACAAGAGCTAAGGGGGTGGTAGCTCCCTTCCAGTAGCAGCTGGAGAACGAGTAAAGGTTGGAGCATTTCAGTAGGCCAGCACCTACGTACTAGTAAGTGTATCAGCTAGTACAAGAGCTAAGGGGGTTGTAGCTCCCTTCCAGGAGAGTCTGGAGAACGAGAGAAGATTGTATCTTTCTGCAGGTAGAAGCCTGCGTAGTGGTATAAGACTGCACCAGTACAGAACTATTATAAAACAAGTTACTTATTAAAAGAAGATAGAGACGACTAGCAGCAGGTGGTTTTCACCCACATTGGGTTTCCACCTTATATCATGGTGTTCATGTGTGCTTCTTGTGTGTGATCTGTTCTGTTTTACTGCACCTGCTTACTATACATATGGTTAAAGAAGTTCTGATGCACTAACATTTAATGGATTAATTGAATCATAAGTATTATGGATATATGCTAGTTTCATTAGACACAGTTGCGTATACGCGTGGGTTTCCTTAATTGAAGTAGCCTATATGTATCTAAGTATGGAAATGAAAAAGTTTTATTGACTTGATAATACTGATTCACCCCCCCCTCTTAGTATTATTTCCAACACTCAACTAGAGTACTTATCATTACTCATTCTTCCAGCCACACTAAAATCCTTCATTCTATGACTTGATATTAACTCGGGCTAGCTTGGGGTGTTGAAGCTGCAAGAGTGTTTATAGGATTTCTACCTCTTTCTCTATTTTTCCCTCTCGAAATAATAATGGTTTCTTCAACAATTTGTTCAACATGTGTAGGTGTTTCTTTTTCCTTTCACAATTTTTTTTCTCCTTAGGGAAAAATCCGCAATTTTCATTATTTAAAAAATGTTCAAATTACATTTTGTAGATGCATCTGTGTGCATTGCTTGCATATACCTAGGTTTGATTCGTGTAGGTGATTATTGTCATTATATAATTACATAAAAAAGACTTGTTTTAACTAATCAGACTAAATTGATAATTTCCTTTGACTTTCAATAAAAAACCACTACCCCAAGTTGACAAAATCTAAGTGTTGTCCAAGAGAAGAGCCAATTCTAACATGTTTCAGTTTATTGATTTTAACCATCAAATAATATCATCAACAGAAAAAACCAACAAAAAAGGTACATGTTTTTCTCCTAGTGGGCATTGACATAAGGACTGTGATTGTGTTATGAATCCAACTCACAAAAAGATAAAAAAGATAGATCAACGCCTTAGAATTTAGCCTCTTCGAGGGGGCAACCTCCTTTACATTACACAAATTAATGATTCTTTGATGATTCAAATGACAAAAACTCCTTTCTATATATAGGAGTCTAAGGAGTCAAAATATAACCCAACGACCTAACAATAATAATATAAAGGCACAAAAATAACAATAAAGGGATTCTATGGGGCACAGTAATAACAATATGGGGAAAATAGGGGCATAATAATATTAATAAGGGATACAACTACAATAGTAATGGGGTAATCACTAGTATTATAGGGACCTAACATGTCCCTCTCCTTCAAAAAAGTGTTGTCCTCAAAGCTTGAGTAGTTCTGGATGCTTCTGTATAAAATTCTCATCCTCCCATGTGGAATCTTCAATGGATAAGTTCTTCCACTTGATGAGATGCTCCGAAATTGATCGATTTCGTAGCTGTCGAGTTCTTGTTTCTGTGACTGCTTCTGGTTCCAATATAATTTTTCCTTCCTCGTCAAGTTTTGGCAATATTGTTTGAACTGGGAACTTGTTGCCTATAAATTTCTTTAAACATGAAACATGGAAAACTGGGTGCACTTGAGAAGTTGCAGGAAGCTCCAATTTGTATGCCATAGTACCAATCTTTTGCAACATCTTGTACGGACCATACTACTTTAGTGATAATTTACTATCCTTCTTAGCTTGCTTGAGGGACATTTGTTTTTATGGTTGTAGCCATAGGAATACCCAATCACCTACATCAAAACTTCTTTCACTGCAAAGTTGATCTGCCTATTGTTTCATTCTATTCTGCACCAACACAAGGTTATCCTTTAAGAGTTGGAGGACTTGTTGTTGATGCTCGATGTGATGTTCCACTACTTGAACCTTAGAATTTTCTCTTAAATATGATGTGATGGATGGTGGATGATATCCATAAGTGCCATAAATGGGGTCATTTGTTGCTATATGGAAGGAAATGTTATTACCATTATTCGAAGATCTCCAGAGGCCACAACCATTTGACCCATTTGTGTTTAGGTTTACTCATGCAATCAACAGAAGCGCAACGACTCTTCTTCCAAACATCTTTTTTACTATTCTCAGTTTTTTCCCATCAGATTGAGAGTATGATAAGATGAGCTATGAGCTAACTTGAGTACCAAGACAAGATAAATAATCTGTCCAAAAATTTCCAGTGAAAATGGGATCTCTGTCACTTATAATAATCTTTGGGTTTCCATGTAGCTTTTGAATTGTTTCCATAAATGCAGTAGAAACTGTACTGGCTTTAAATGAATGTGATATTGCACAAAAGTGTGCATACTTGGTAAGTCTATCAACTACCACCATGATGACACTCTTTCCCTTAGACTTGGGTAAACCTGTGATAAAATCCATTGAAACCTCCTCCCAGCGTTGGCTTGGAATGGATAAAGGTTGTAGTAGACCCGGGGTCTCAATTGTTTCAATTTATTTTGTTGGCAAACCAAACATTCTGCCACAAACTTTTGAATATCTGATTTAAGGCCATCCCAAAAAAACTCCTTCTTAACCCTGTGGTAAGTTTTTAAAAATCCTGAGGCCCTCCTAAGGGAGCGTAACAGTGTTGCAATTGCCATAAGAATCTTTTTTTATGAGTTGGGAATCTTATAGAGTGTATAAGCGATCTTTCTTGTACCATAATGAATTATTTTTTGCCAGCTAAATTGTATCAAATGTACTAGAATCTTGTTGCAAACTTTTGAATAAGTGCCCACAAACTTTCTTTCATCATCTTCCATTCTCCTCCTTCTTCGTTTTATCCTATTTGCGTTGTATAATAGGAAATGGCACACAACAATGCTTCCAACATCCTCATCCTTCTTGAAGTGCATCTGCCCACCACATTTTGCTTCATTTTTTGTTAGATGATTTCAAAGTCATAACCCAACATCTTTGTGACCCACTTTTGTTGCTCTTCAGAGGATAATCTTTGTTCTAAAAAGTATTTAAGGCTATCATGATCTATTTTTACCTTGAAGTGTCTTCCCATTGGGTAGGGTCACCATTTCTTAAGTGCATGTTGTATTGCCAACATTTCCTTCTCATAAATAGCTTTGTGTGAATACTTTCCTTTGATTGGACGACTTTCAAAAGCAATGGGTCTTTCTTCTTGCATTAAAAAAACATCGATTACATTTCCTGAGGCATCACATTCCACAATAAAGGTTTTTGTGAAGTCCAGCGTAGCTAAGATCGGTGCTTGGCACATTGCCTCTTCAAGATGTTCAAAGGCCTTCGTTGCTTCTGGAGTCCATGAAAATTCATCTTTTTCCAATAATGTTGTTAGAGGTGCTGCTATTCGCCCATAATTCTTAACAAACTTGCGATAATACCCTGTCAACTGGAGAAATCCTTGCATATGCTTTGTGGATGTGGGGATTTTCTATTCCTTAATGGCTTTAATTTTTCTAGGGTCTACCTTCACACCTTCATGAGATACAATATGACCCAAATATTGCACCTCTTGTACTCCAAAGAAACATTTGGATATTTTTTCATATAATTGTTTCTCCTCCAATAGTTTAATCACCTTGTCAACGTGTTGAACATGATCCTTCCAAGACTTGCTGTAGATTAGTATATCATCAAAAAATACTAACACAAATTTTCTAAGGAAGGGTTTGAAAATGGAATTCATCAAACCTTGTGTTATCACTGAAAAGATTTCAAAGGAAAAGGCTAAGGTAAGGGAGAATTGGCATTAAAACTGTGTTTTGGTGATTACACAACAGTTTCGTAGCGCGTGCTGTGAAACTGTTGAAGATAATGCCTAATGTGCAGTAGTTTCGTAGCGCGCTACGAAACTGCTGTAGCTGCATTTTTTGATATAGTTGACCAGTTTTGAGGAACAAAAGGGAAACCTTTTTGAAAGGGAGTTTATGAGTAAGGATCATCCACACAACACAAACATCTAGCAAGGGCTTATATCTCATGTCATCTTCACATTGCTGAGACAGCTAAAAGGTTAGGTTTGTTAATAGTCTTAGATGGAGTATATGCTCATATCGTCTTTGGTGAGAAGCAATTCATTCCAATGGGATTCTTTGCATCAACTATACCAGTAATTACTCTTGGGAACACTATGGAAGCAACAAATATGAAGGAGAAGTTAACAAGGCTCGCTACATGCCACATAATTCATTTTGTCATTGCAACGAAGACAGTGAGCTCAAATGTTTATGTGTTTGATTACAGTAAGCATCCATCAAAGGCTCCTCAGGAAAGGGTTTGCAATCCCGGATTGATATTGAAAGGTTATTCTGATGAAGGATATGGTTTGACATGAATTCCTCTAAAATAAGGTCACACACTAAGTAGTTCAAATGATGCACAATATGCTTGTGGGATATAAACGCTGCATTTGGAAAGAATTTCCTTAAGACAGTCACACATCAAGTAAAGTTTTGTTTCAGATTTTGATGGTCTTCCTTGGTATAATCTTTCTTGAAGAATTATACATTTCCATTCAATTTTGAGAGGCCTGGGAGCAGTTGAAGATGTTTCATGGCATTTCAAGGATGAATACCTTTTTGGCTATGTTGGAAATGATTGTCATTTTCTCATATGGGACATGCGTACACCTGCACCTAACAAGCCTCAACAATCAGTTGTAATTCATCAAAGTGAGGTTAAATCTTTGGCCTTTAATCCATTCAATGAGTGGCTGTTGAGAAAATAAATCCCAAGACAATCAGAGTTTGGTATTGAAACTGTGATTTTTGGAACCCCTGAAGTAGCCTGTTTTAGCAAACAAACTGTTTTTACTAGTTAAATTACAGAAGCTTTCCTGAGCATATGAGAACTTAATTTTGCAAACGGAAAGAGGTTTTTCTTCCTAACATGCTACACTACAAAAACCTCTTTTAGTTTCTTCAAATTCATTCTGAGATGGGAGAAACGGGTGACTAAAGTTGCGCTACGAAACTGCTGTAGGTGCAGTTTTTCATTTCCTGTTTGCCACGTGTTTTTCAAGGAAAGATTCTGAACAGTTGGAGGAATGTTTTACAAAAACAGGAGAGGTTTTTTTTCTAGAAAACGTGGGCTACAAAAACCTCCTTCAGTTTCGTAAAATATGTCATGGATGAAGAGATAAAGGCTCTGCAATTTTCAAGGATATAAACCTAAAAAACAGGGAAACATGTTCCCCTAATTTCTAGGGTTTGTCATCAGCAGTGGGTGACCACGTGGGAGGCTTCATCAAGTTCGAAAATCATGGAGAGTTTTAGGTGTCAAATAATGTCTTAAATGTTTAGATAAGGTTGTTTTGGTCATAATGAGGAGTTACACTCCTAATTGTTTTAGGTCTCTAGGATTCCTAGTTAGCTGTCCTTTTTGTATTAAATAGTTAGTTTAAAAGTTTTGGGGGGTCAATAGGTGTCAAATAAGGGAGGAATTCGAATTCCCCTCATGCTGGAGGAGGAATCTCATTAGTTAGAACGAAGAACTCTATATATACTGGAGCAGAAAATGTAAAAGGGTTGGAGATTTTTATATAAACAAGAGTTTTCAATTGGCTTATGTTAAAGGACTTGAAGTAAAGAAAGGATACTTTTTCTCCCAAGATTCTCTTGTGTTTCAAATGGCTCAAGTATATGGAATTGTGGTCTTTATTCATATTGTTTCAGTTCACTAACATGCCAATCACCTGAATCACCTAGTGCCAGATTGCTATGTATGTTTATTAGTTGAGGGTTCTTCTTCTTGGTAGATATTTTGAACATTGAGACATTATATGCCTTGGTTTCCATGATTGAGTAGCTACTTGTTTACTGTAGGAATGTATGACTCCATGAGCCCAATGGGAGAAGCCTTATTTTGTTGTTCCAACCAGCATGAATTTCATATACAAATTAAAGAGTTAGCCATCTTTCTTGTCCTTTAAAGCATATCAAAAATCTGTGAGAGAGCCCTCTCTAACTAAGGAGGCTAAACCTTAGTCTAAAGCCTGGTCTGAAACAGTTTCATGAGATCTTATTAAGTAGCAGCCCTTAGTACTGATTTTATGATAACACCTTGAAATGTAGAAGGTGCATTGGTAAGTCCAAAAGGCATGACCAAAAATTCATAATGACCCTCATGAGTTCAAAATGCTGTTTTTGGAATGCCTTCAGTCTTCATTCTGATTTGATGATATCTTAAACGAATATCCAACTTGGAGAAGTAAATTGATCCATGAAATTCATCCAATAATTCATCAATGACAGGAATGGGAAATTTATCTTTAATAGTGATCTTGTTGAGCTCCCTATAATCCGGACACATGTGCCATGGCCCATCCTTCTTGTGCACCAATAATACTTGAGAAAAGAAAGAACTTTGACTAGGTTGAATCATACCAACCTCTAGCATTTCTGCAAGCATACGTTCAATTTCATGCTTTTGGGCATAGGGATATCTGTAAGGCTTGATGTTTGGAGGAACAATTCCTGGAATCAAGTGAATAGCATGATCATGATCAAGAATAGGTGGGAAGTCTTTGGGAGTCTCAAATACCTTGGAATGATTGTCCAAGATGTTTTGGAGATTTGGAGAAATAAATGATTTCGATGTGGGAACCTCTAGTGAACATAATTGTGAAATTACGCCTCGTTGTTCCTTCTTTAGAAGCCTTGTCATTCCATTAGAGCTGATTACATTTCCCAGTTTGTTTGTGATATCCCTTAATTCAACTTCCTTTCCTTCTGAAGAAACTTTCATGAAAATTTCTTGAAAATTAAAATCTATTGTACCTAAGAATTGTAGCCATTAGACTCCTAGTACAACATCAGCACCACCCATTGGAATGGAAATAATTGGGCTATTCAATACATATTATCCCATGGATAGCTTGATATTATGGCACTTTCCAGAGCAATTTATGGTTCCTCCACTTGCAACCATCACTTGACACTCTAGTGCTGGATATAGGAAGCAATTCAATTCCTTGGCTATCTTACAATGAACAAAATTATGGGTATTTCCCGAGTCAATCAACATTACTACCTTTTTCTTCTTGATATGTCCTTCTATCTTGATAGTTTGAGGAGTGGTAAATCCGGCCAATGCATTACAAGATATGGTCAGATTCATTTCTTCTTTCTCTAGGGTTTTTTCTTGGTGTATATCCTCTTCTTTTGATGTTTCTTGTTCCTTTTCTTGTTGAAAAGTGTGCAACAAGAAATGCTTGTTGAGAATGCAACAAGACGATGGAGCTTAGTGGAAAGGAGTC
>APFE031146865.1:0-18290 GCA_000404065.3 Pinus taeda | reverse complement strand
AAGCTTTGGAACCCAGTCACACGGAAGGTTGTGTACAATCGAGATGTGGTGTTCAGAGAGGTGAAAGATGTTATTAAACATGAAGTCCAACCAAAGGAACCTGTGAAGATAAAGTTTGAACTAAAGGAGGAAGAATCAGACTCTGTACCAGAGGAGGAATCAGAAGATGAAGAGACGCAAACTCCGGTTGTGAGAAGATCAGCTCGAGAAAGAAGGCAGCCAGAAAGGTATAGTCCATCTGCTTTCTGTTCAAACTTTGCTTTGTCTGTTACTGATGACGATCCCATAACTGTGAAAGAAGCAGTGGATTCAGAGGATGAAAAACTCTAGAAAGAGGCCATGGTTGATGAAATGGAATCTTTGCACAAAAATGAGGCTTGGGATCTGGTGGAGTTGCCGGCTAGAAGGAAATCCATTGGCAGAAAATGGGTGTTCAAGAAGAAGACAAATGCAGAAGGGAAGGTGTAGAAAAAAAAAGCTCGGTTGGTAGCAAAAGGTTATTCCCAAGTGTCGGGAATTGATTTTGGTGTTATATTTTCTCCTGTTGCCAAGGTAACTTCTATTAGATTCCTTTTATCTGTTGATGCTGCTTTTGATTTTGAGGTAGAACAGATGGATGTGAAGACAACATTTCTTCATGTGGATTTGGAAGAGGAATCTACATGAAGCAACTTGAAGCTTTTCGGTGAAGGGTAAGAAAGAACTGGTATGCAAGTTAAAGAAGTCTTTGTATGGGTTAAAACAGTCACCAAGGATGTGGTATCAGAAATTTGATACATTTATACGGGGACTTGGCTTCACCAGAAGCAAAGCAGATCATGTGTGTATTTTAAATTAATTGGTGACCGTGTTATTTATCTGGTCTTGTATGTGGATGATATGTTCCTGGTTGGAAAATGGACAAAGAAAATTATCCAGGATTTGCAAGACCCAATTGTCCTCCAAATTCGACAGAAAGATCTTGGTGCTGCAAACTATATTTTGGGCATGGAAATTAAAAGAGATCGGGCAAAGAGGAAGCTCTGGTTAAACCAGAGGAAGTATGTCGAGACAATACTGCAGAGGTCTAATATGCAGGATAGTAAACCGGTGAAGGTTCCTATTCCTGTAGGTGTGAGGTTATCTGCTGAACAGTGTCCCAAGACACAAGAAGAGGAAGAGGACATGTCCCGCGTTCCATATGCAAGTGCAGTCGGTAGCTTGATGTACGCCATGGTCTGTACTAGACCAGACATTGCACATGCAGTGGGAGTATTGAGCAGGTTTATGTCAAAACCAGGGAAGGAGCACTGGACAACAGTTAAGCGGGTTTTCAGGTATTTGCGTGGCACTAGTGATTATGGTTTGTGCTACCAAGGAAGACCAGGATTGGACAGAGGGTTGGATATCCGTGGCTTTGTTGATGTAGACTGGGCTAGAGATCTGGATCAGAGAAGATCTACCAAGTGGGTATTGTGTTTAACCTAATTTGGAGGTGCAGTCAGTTGGATGGAGTAGAAACAATCTGTAGTGCACTATCAACTACAGAGGCAGAATACATGGCAGCCACTCATGCAAGCAAGGAAGCAGTTTGGTTGCAGAGATTGTGTTCAAGTATGGGGTTAGTACAGGGAGCTATAAGAATAGACTGTGACAACCAAAGTGCAATTTTCTTGGCAAAGAACCCTGCTTATCATTCAAAGACAAAGCACATTGATTTTTAGTATCACTTTGTGAGGGATATGATAGAAGACAAAAGGTGTTGCTGGTAAAGGTGGACACTTTGAAGAATACTGCAAATGCATTGAAAAAATCTGTGAGCTCTGAGAAGTTCTCTTGGTGTAGAGAAACAATGGGCGTTTCAGGCTGGAAAAATGACTAAGCTCTCCTGTGGCCCCTTATGGAAAAAAAACAACAAGTGGGAGATTGTTGGGTTGTCTTATATTCTTTCCATGATTAACCTATGTAGTGAACCAGGGGGTTAGAGGGGGGGTAGAGCCCCCCCTTCATTGCGTCGATTACGCAGCGGGGAGGTGGGTAGCCCCCCTCTATGGGGTCCGGGGCACCGCCCCGAGAAATTTTTTTTTTGGACCCTATATTAGGTTGGGCAAACCTACCTATGGTTTTCGGTCCAATGTATTGGATGCTTCGGCATGTATAAATATGTATTGTAACATTGACAGGAACATAATGAAAAATCAAGCTGGTAGTCCTGATTTTGGGATCTAGGGGAAAATCTTTGTGCATATGTGTTTTATGTGTTATGCGCTCACATTGTTTATTTACTTTGTTTTAGAATTTGTATGCAAGTAATTTCTATACAGGGTTAAAACCTACAAAAGGGCAAGCAGTTGTGGTTTTGTTCGTTGGTGAAGATAATGCTGAACCTAGGTCAGGCCCCATCAAGCCAACAAATGGTGCCAGAAACGGAACCATTTGTTGGCTTGATGGGGCCTGGCCCAGGTTCAACATTATCTACGCCAACCAACAAAACTCTCACTGTTGTCCCTTTCGGTAACAACCTATGTAGCGCAGGCTGAAGTCTCACCTGAAGCAACATTGGGGGATGACAAAACTAGGTTTCTATATACAAAGGTCATTGTGGTAGGTTATTGTGATTCCTAAGGCTTAGATCTATCTTCGTGAACCCTTAACCCTTCTGAACAAACAATTACTATAAATGCACTTTAACAACTTCCAGACCTTCGTGAAGGCTCTTAATCATTCATAACATGCATAATTATTATTGATATACTATGTTTAAGGACAAGATGAGCATTAGTTCATATAAATTATAACATGTAGCAAAAATACTGAAACTTGCAGAAGTAAGAAATAAGACACAGATGCATCAGAATTGGCCCACAACTATATTTATTAAGTATAATCAATTTAGTATAGACTTCTTTTCACTATGCACTCAGCCTATAGACTTACCATGGTCTCCATGCGCTTAGCTGTAGGAGCCTTCCCCTTTCACCTAAGTACAAGAAAATAACTATTCCTACCTTAGCTTACTTTCCCTTACAAAATTTCTTATCCACTTGATGCTTCTTAGAATCACTATGACTCATCTATATATATCATTTGGCTTACAATACCATGGTCCGCAGACCATGGGTGGGTCTAAAAACCTTCCTATCACTTACCCACCTAAGGGACTAAAGCCCCTTTGACTCATACCATCTTCATGCTTTGCTTCCAAATTTCATGGATACTTTACATTTTATAACAAAATCAACCCAAAATTTGAACAAAACTTGACCCCAATGATCACATCCCAACAACCTCATAATAACTTGATAATCTATATTGTCATGTTGCTTGTGAGATCCTTCTAACTCATATACAGATAATATTTCATAAGAAAGATATTTAGTTTAAATATTCTATATTTTTAGTTTTAATTACCTCATAGCCTTACACCTATATACTCCATCCATTCTCATAATTTATATCAATGGAAACTAGTCGCATAATTTCCAGTTGGAGCCACTATTCCAAATGGAAAAGGATTTTCTTTGAGGTCCTGATCGGGTGGTTTTACTCAATGTTGAGGCATAAATTTTGAGCCTTCAGTATAACCCTAATTTGGTGGATATGTGTGGTTTGAGAAAATAAGTTCATGCAAAGTCTTCGTTGCGGTAGTTGGCTATAGGTACTAATAAAATAGTTCATCATTGGGTATGATCTTGCACATTTGAGCTGAATGGTATGTCTACATAAACACATATGAATGTTCTTCCATTGGTTTAGTACAATGTGATTCTATGTATGGATTGGTTGTACCTTCAGAGGACTAAGGTGGACTTTTATGAAAAGGCTATTGAGTGCTTGGATGACAAAGGAACATAAAGAATCTTGTTGGGAAAGAAGAAGCCTACATCAGTGAGGATGGTTACAAATATGTAGGAAAATCACAACCATATGAAAGGGTGTATATTTGTTTCAATGCATGTTTCTAGTGATAAATTTAAGGATGTTGAAGATGCAAAGGTCTTGAAGAGGTACCCAGTTTTGCAGTAATTTCAAGATGTATTTCTAGGAGTGATTTCATAGATACTACCTCATAGGGAAGAAGACTTTTTTATTGAGTAGGTACTAGGGCTAGCATGAGCATAAAAGGCACTTTATAGGATGAGCATTTCAAATATAGTGAAATTGATGTCGCAGTTGAAGGAAATGCTTGATAAGGGATACATTATGCAAAGTGTGTAACCCTATGGTGCACCAATATTCTTTGTGAAGAATAAGGATGATACTGTTAGGTTATGCATTGATTACAAGAAGTTGAACAAGGTGACTATTAAGAATAGGTATCCATTTTCAAGGATTGATGACTTGTTTGAGCAGATTAAGGGATCATCGATGTTCTCTAAGATTAATTTGAGATCAGGATATTATCAAGTATGCACCAAAGAAGAGGACATCTACAAGGCTTCTTTCCGGACTAGGTATGTGCATTATGAGTTTGTTGTAGTTCCTTTTGGTTTGACTAATGCTCCAACTAATTTCATGTGTTTGATGAATGGTGTGTTTCAACCTTATCTAGAAAAGTTTGTGATTGTATTCATTGATGATAAATTAATACATTCTAAGAATGAGGAAGAACATAACGAACATTTAACAATAATATTGAGATTGATAAGAGAAAATCAGTTGTATGCCAAGCTTAGTAAGTGTAATTTTTTTCAAACAAAAGTTCATTACTTGGGACATGCTATTTCCAAGGAAGGCATGGTAGCGGATTAATAAAATATTAGAGCTATCATGGAATGGGGACTCCTAGGAATGTGGATGAGGTCATATCATTCATGGGGTTAGCATGTTACTATAGGAGGTTCGCCAAGAACTTCTCATAGATTTCCTATCCTATTACATCATTGCAGAGGAAAGGAAATAAATTTGGACGTAGGAATGTGCAGATAGTCTTGAGCAGTTGTTTGCAAATTCTCCAGCTCTAAAGATTATAGATATAGATAGAGATTTCCTAGTGTGTATAGATGCCTGAAAGAGAGTACTTGCTAGAGTCCTGATACAAGATGGAAAAGTGGTATGTTACGGGTCAAGGAAAATGAATTAGCATGAGAAAAATTATGTGGCACATGATCTTCATTTAGCAAAAATCATTTATGAATTGAATATGTGGAGACACTATCTTCTTGGCAACAGGTTTGTGTTAATGAGTGACCATAAAACGCTGAGATATTTATTTAAAAGACCTAATTTGAATGCCAATAAATCTAGGTGGTTGGCCACACTCAGCAAGTTTGATGTTGAGATCAGGTACATTATGGGTAAAGAGAACAAGGCTGCATATGCTCTCATCTGAAGAGTGCAGGTAAATCACATTGCAACTATGAGTTCATATGGGATAAACTTACATGATTGGATCTTACAGGAAAGAAAACGGGAAGATAGGTATAGGGATCTTAAGCATGGGTTACAAAAATAGGTTACAAGTGAACATGATGTGGATTATCATCTCAAGTTAGGTGGTTAGGTGAGATTTAGGGACAAGATATATGTGTTAGCAACGGTGAGCTCAAGAAGCTTAGCTTAAGGGAATTTCATGTTAATATATATTTAGGTCATATGGGATATCAGAAGACTCTAACAACTATGAATAAGTTCTACTATTGGTTGAATTTGAAGAAAAAGGTAGTTGAGTCCATCGCTGGGTGTTTGGATTTTCAACAGGTAAAACTAGAGTGCAAGCATTCAGGTGATCTATGTTGGAAAATACTGAGGGGGTTGAATCAATATATAATTCCTTAGCAAGTAGCACTTTTAAATATTTTTAGAGCATTAGTTAATCTTCAATTATTATCAATGTTTATGCAGTAACAACAGTAAATAAAAGAACACAGGAGGCACAAAAATTTTAGGTAGAAAACCCCTTCTGGGTCAAAAACTACCAAATGATTTTCTAATAATTCTTTAATCTTCAATTCCAATTGAAAAGAAAGCTCCAACTTCCTAGAATCTAGAAAAACAATTTTCTCCAACTCCCACTGGATGGATGCTCCAATGCCTAAGATTTTTTAGTAGTCAACTGAATGGATTCCCCAACACCCAATGAGCTACAACTCACCATAGCACCACCCTACCATCCTGTAGAAGAACAAAATAAGAATGGACTCCTGTACCAGGGAAAATAGTCCACTTTACAATGATATAGAATGATGTAGAAGAAGAATACACACTAAAACATAACCCCAACTATGACTCAACCACCTAATGATGATCCTAGACCTCCTAACACTCCCTCTTCAACTCTTGGCATATAGACACTTGTACAACTTTTACAAAGATGCTTTCCCAATGACTCTATACAATGATACTTTTAGAATGGTTGTATGCAGTGCTTCCCACTTGAAGACTTCATTTGGTGATCTTCTTGTTGCTATTATGCATCTTAATTGTTGCTCTTGTCATGCTACCCTTTCTCACTCTTCAGAACATTAGATACCCATGACATGATAATAGCAAAACTTACCTCATCCTGCAGAGCATATGTCAGTGCTAAACAAAAAAAACAAATTAGAATACAAAGAACCTAATGCAATTAAGATATGAACATACATATATAGAAGATAATTACCTATATCTTACCTCTGCTGCATCATTTTGTTGTACCATTCTCTTTGCTGCCCTAAAAAGTCTATTCCTTTGCATCCCTTGACAACGCTTGATCTAGTTTCTTTCTTGCCTTCTAAGAGCATGATATTTAATCTTATGTATCTCTATGATTTCAGATCTCCAATATGTGATATTTAGTCATGTAGTATCCCTTTGAGTCTTCTTTCCAATGCCATAGGTTTGACTCAATTTGTACTTTTCAAGACAAAGTTAAGCCCAATCTCTCACAATGACCTAGTTATGGACTAGTTCAGTAGAGCAAACTTGTACGACGTGTCATGCGTCACTGTTTCCTCCATCAGCTCTGAAGTTGATATATAGAAAACTAAATTCCGTGCACCATCTGCCATGTTTTACAAAATTCCAATCCTCTTCTTAGATAGAGAGTTATGATGAGTTTCCCAAGGTCACTTCTTTGAGATGAAATTTAGGAGCCTGCGAAAACCCTAACTTCCACAGATCATATCTCCGAAAATTTAGCAAACCAAGATATGTAGTTTGGTCATGAAGTTCATCCACATTTGAATCAAATGGGTTTTCATTTCAGAATCTAAGACTTCACAGAAATGAAGTTATAGCAAAAATTCCATGATCGCTTCATTTGGAGGATATATGAGATTTAATTTTATAGAGTTGAGAGGGGCTTTTATAGAGAATGTTGGAGGGAATTTAGGAGCTTAAAAAATTATTACTTATTGACTATTCAATGACCAAAACCAATTATGAGTGCATGCCACAACCCCATAGGGTTTTAGCCCACTAACTGGGGTTACTAACTTCAAACATGAATATCTCTCAAACGGTGAAGAATTAGTTGTCGTGCCATTTATTGACGGAAACATCTCGACGAGTAGAATATATCTAGAAGATCCTTGACTCAAAATAGATTAAGTTGTCAATTCAAAATTCCCTTACAAGATCAGGGTAGCCCTTGGTGTTGCTTGGGTTGACATCAATGACAACCTCATATCATCTTTAAATCAACAGTCTCCCCCTTTGGCATTGATGGCAACACAAGTACTCCCCTACGATCAGGGTACCTCTTCCTACTACCTTTTCTCCTCCTTTGACATTAATGGCAAAGGGTAACTCTCCCTGACACACAACCAACCTATGGACCTAGACACACTTCCACTCCTTTATTTTCTAAATAAGGAAAATCTAATGAGAACTTGGGAGAATTCCAAGCTTGTGGTGAAGATATTCAAATGATTCACGAGGTAAAGGTTTAGTGAAGATATCAGCAATTTGTTCTTTTGTACCAACTTATTCAAGTTTGATATTCTTTTCAGTGACTTTTTCTCTAAAAAAATTGTTGGCTTTATGATACAGGTGTTGTCCTTGATGGCAACTCACTCAAATGACAGTTCACAATATAACAAGTCAACATCAAAGGATTACATATCAAACTCCAAAGAATAAATAAAGAGGGGTATACACTAGTTCACTTTGTCAAAGAAGCATATACACGTGGGTTAACAGAATAGAAGTAGCATATAACATATACATGCACATTCACAAGAGGAAAATCGCATAAATGGAAAACCAAGTTTTTGATCTAAGGAATTTGGTCCAAGCTATTGACCCTAGGTATTTAGTCCAAGGTATTGGTCCTAAGTGGTTTTGGTCCAAGGTATTGAGAAAGGCCTAAGAGTATATAAGGAAGAGAAGATCAATTGGCCATACGTAAGCAACAATATTCTAAGGAACACTTCTATCTTAAGTAGATTTTATGTTGCAGGATTATGTTTGGGGCCGGATTTGAAATATTCATGTGCCCCTTGAGTTCAATATTGGATCAGGAATCATGAGACTTGAAATGACTTATTCTTTAACGATCTGATATTGGTTGAGACTAGATCTGATGTTTTGTGCCTATTCTATTTGTTATCTTTCATGATCTAGGTTTGTCTAAAGTCTGGAATTGCAGCAAATTTCTGAGTCAATATTTGTAGATCTGTACACAAGTTTGTCTCTGCCAAAGAGCGTGTACACACAAGTTCGGTTCGTTCAAGTAGCGTATACAAAAGAAAATCTTCTTTTCAGATCTGACTGATCTATTTGATCAAATTATGTTGCTTTACTGTTGTTTGTCAATGAAGTCTTCTTAGATTTAATGTAAAAATGAATGCATAAAGAGTTTGGCATTTGATTGATTGATTGTATAAATGAGAAGAAGTGATCTCTATCCCTACCTGTGTAAAGCTCTGTAGATATTTAGTATATTGATGGTTGGTACAAACTTGATTCAAAATTTTATGTTTGTAGTGTTTTTCAAGGTATACACATGTTTAATTCATAGAAGTATCGTATACATGTAGGTTGGGTTTAGCTAAGTAGTGTATACACTCTAATGCATGATTTTTGAGGTTACAGCTAGTTCTGAATGATGATGTAAGGTTCTGGGTTCAGCACAATGTTCTAGTGTCAATGATCTGATTGTGCAGATCAACTGAATATTGGTTGTTGCAGTTTAAGTTTAAAAGATTTGATGGGTCTAGTGTGAAAATTTGATGAAGCGTGGCCTTAAGTTTGTGGTGTTTTGATCCAAGAGTATCCAGTCTGAAAATTCATGAAACTTGGTCCCTCGTGGAAGAGTGGAGTTCTCTATTGGCTAGCACCTACATACTAGTAAACATATTGGCTAGTACAAGAGCTAGGGGGTTGTAGCTCCCTTCCAGTAGAATTTGGAGAATGAGAGAAGGTTGTAACCTTCTATAGGTAGAAGCCTACGTACTGGTATGAGTCTGCACTAGTTCAAGATTGTAAACTTATTTTCTTATTATTAAAAGAAGATAGAGACGACAACAACAAGGTGGTTTTTACCCACCATTGGGTTTCCACCTTAAATCTTGGTGTTCATGTGTGTTGCTTATGTGTGATGCTTTATTTTGCTTTTACTGCACTGTCTAATAAATCTATGATATACTAGTTTAAGCTCAACACATGATAAATTGTCTAAATCACAAGTTCTCTACATATGCGCTAGTTTCTTTAAGCACAGTCACGTATACACACTAGTTCACTTCAATAAAGTAGCATTTATAAATCTGTTTGGGAAATAAAATTATTGATCTGATAATACTGATTCACCCCCCTCTCAGTATTATTTCCAACAATTTGTATTAGAGCAGGTCCTTCAAAAGAAGCTTGATCACTTGAAGGGAGATCCATCAATATGAATAATCAAGAAAACATGGGATCCATTAGACCGCCAATATTTGATGGGAGCAACTTTGTTTATTGGAAAATAGGAACCACAGCCTACCTACAATCGCTTGGAACGGGTGTCTAGGAAATTGTGGAAGGAGGATATACATTTCCAACAACAATTCCTACAGATGCAGTAGGTAAAAAGCAATATTAAACCAATGCCAAAGCTGTCAATACTTTATTGGGAAATCTGTCACAATCAGAGCTTGTCAAAGTCATGCAGCTCAAATTAGCTAAAGAAACATGGGACAAAATCGTTCTGAGCTACGAAGGAGACTCTTAGGTAAAACATGATAAGCTTCACACTCTCAAAATTTAGTATGAAACTCTTAATATGCATAGTGATGAAAGTATAGCTAGTTACTTCTTACGTGTAGATGTGGTTGTTAATTGTATTAAGAATCTAGGTGAAGAAATAAAGGAATTTACCTTAGTTGAGAAAGTTTTGAGATCTTTGTCTACTAAATTTGAATCCAAAGTGTCTTCCATAGAATAAAAATAGGATCTGAAGAATATCACTATGACACATCTTCGCAAAATCTTAATTGCCTTTGAGATGATAAAAGGAAGACAATCAGATATGAGAGAAGTTGCATTTAAAGCTTCAACAAAAGGAAAGGAAGAACACAATGAATTAGGACATATTTCAGAAGAAGAAGATGAGGTAAACTTTGTCAAGAAGCTTCAACGAGGTTCTAAAAGGTCTAGAGGTAAGCTACACTTCAAATGCTTTTCTTGTGGCAGAGTCGGTCATTATGTTGCTAGATGTCCTCATAAAGATAAATATGAAAAAGGAAAGGAATATGCAAAAGGGAATAGAAAACAAGTTGTGAATAAAAGGAGTTACTATACTCATGAAGATAACAACGATTTATTTAAAAGTGATGAAGATGAAATTGGACAAGGTTAGAGACTTCTCATGGCTTATGATAACAATGATTTTTGGGATAGTTTAGAAGAGGATAGTGATGGTTTATCTAATAGTGATGATTATAGACTTCTCATGGCTTATGACGATGATAATTTTTGGGATGCTTGAGAAGAGGAAGACCTTCATGAAGAAATATCTAAACTTAAATTCTGTTTGGAAGAAAAGAATATGATTATAGATACCTTGACATACCAACTTGCTAAAAAGGAAAAACACAATGAAAAACTAGAACGTGAAATTGTTGGTCCAAGAAAGCATCTTAAGAAAACAAAATCTCTCAATATTAGATTTCCTAAAGGATCAGAAACTTTAAAAGAAATTATCAAAGTTCAGTGTTCTCCTCTAATAAAGACAGGTCTTGCATATACTAAAGAATCATCTCAATCACAAAATCCATCAAGCTCCACCAAAATCTATCTTGATCCAGCAAAGACCAGTGAACAATATGACAATTGTCAGCAAAGGCATAAAGCAGATCACCAAGTAAATCATACTCAATTTATTGCAAGGATGAATAGAAGCCACAACCAACCTTAGGAATATCATATTCAATTTTCTCCAAAGATGAATATCAATAGAAACTACAATCACCAGGTTAATAGATTCGATAGTCGCAAGAAATTCTTTAATGGGCAATGTTTCTCATGTCATAATTTTGGGCACAAAGCTGCTCAATGTGTTACTTACAAAACCATCATGACTAGAGAAGCATGAAATCAAAGGAATGTAATAGGGATCAAGAGAGGTCCCTATAATAACTTTTCTCCTCTTGAAAATGAAATAGAATGCTCAATCTGTAACAACTTTGTTCATGAAGAATCTGAATGCAGGAGCAAATTTCGGCAAACATCTCAAAAGGAGAAAACGCCATTAAATCCAAAGATATGGAGAATGAAATAATCTCAAATAGAAAGATGTGGTATAGCATTGTATGTATAAGGTCAAGAAAATTAGTGGTACATCGACAATGGATGCTCAAAACACATGATAGGTGACAAAGAAAAACTTCACTCATATAATGCCTTAGAAAAGGAAAAGAATTTCTCATTTGGAAATGACACTCCTGCTATCATAAAAGGTAAAGGCTCTATTTTCTTGAAATAAAAGGTTAAAGATGGAAATGTTATGTATGTAGATGGTTTAAAGCATAACCTGTTGAGTGTCAGTCAAATGTGTGATCAAGGAAATGAAGTGATGTTTAGACCAAACGGATTTGTTGTTCGTGAGCTTGATACAAGAGAGACCGTGATCAAAGGTACAAGAACTCGAAATAACTTATACATACTCAAGGGAGGACAACAACAGTGCTATCTATGCGAAAATGATGAAAACTGGCTGTGGCATAGAAGATTGGGACATCTAAGATTTTCTCAAATAAGAAAATCATGTAGACTCAAGGTTGTTCATGATCTTCTAGATATCAACATCCTAGAAAATACAATATGAAAACCATGTCAAATCGGTAAGAAAACCAAAGTCCACTTCATGGAGAAAGAAGGGCCAGCTAGTAAACCTCTTGAACTTGTCCATACTGATTTATGTGGACCATCAAGGAAAAAGTCATCTTGTGGAGAAGAATATTTTATTTTGTTCATTGATTATTTTTCTAGAATGTTTTGGATAGGTCTTCTAGAAAATAAAGATGAAGCATTTGAAAAGTTCCAAGACTTCAAAGCTTTGGTTGCAAATGAATCAAATCGAAAAATCAAATGCCTCATATCTGATCGAGGAGGGGAATTTACATTGGATGAATTCTTTGACTTTTGTGAACAACATGGAATAAAAAGACAATTCTCCACCACAAGGACTCCTCAGCAAAATGGTGTGGTAGAAAGAATGAACATAACAGTTCAACAAATGGCTCAAGCTATGCTAGATGAATCTGGAACTCCTGCAACCTTATTGGGTGAAGCTGCATTCACTGCTATAACTATTCTCAACAAAGCAAATGTTCAGGTAAATAGCACTCAAACTCCACATGAACTTTGGTATGGCAAGACTCCTATTATAAAATACTTTAAAGCTTTTGGAAGCAAATGTTTTATCAAAAGAACTAATGAAAAACTTAGTAAGTTTGAACTCAGAGTAGATGAAGGTATTCTTCTTGGTTATTCTTCCAAAAGTAAAGGATATAAATGTTATAATAAAAGAATTGGGAAAATTGTTGAAAGCATTGATGTTGTATTTGATGAAGCATGCAAAAATCAAAAACAGATAAAATCAACAGAAGATTATGACAATGAGGAAGATGGGGATTATTTTCCCACACCAAATCAAAATGATATTGAAGAAGAAACCAACGAAGCACCAAAAGAAGAGATAATGGTAGAAGAAAAAACTTTGTCTAGGTATGTTCAGAAAAATAATCCAGAAACTCAAATTTTAGGGGGAAAGGAGGCAGGTGTATAGACAATAAGAACTATTACAAGGGCCTCAAGCTATCTAGCATTACTATCCTCCACCAAACCTCAAATTGTAAATGAAATATGCAAATATGAATGTTGGGTCAAGGCCATGGATGAAGAACTTTAGCAAATTGAAAAGAATAATACTTAGGAATTAGTTCCTAGACCTCATGATAAAAATATCATAGGAATGAAATGGATATTCAAAAACAAGCTAAATGAAAATGGATAAGTCATTAGAAACAAGGCCAGACTTGTTTGTAAATGGTATGCTCAACAAGAAGGTATAGATTTTGAAGAAACCTTTACACCTTTTTCTAGACTTGAAGCCATAAGGATGTTTCTTGCTCTTTCTAGCTTTCAGAAATTCGAAGTATACCAAATGGATGTAAAATCAGCCTTCCTTAATGAAGATTTAGAAGAAGAAGTTTATATTGAACAACTAGAAGGATTCATTATTAGAAATGTTGAAAAACTTGTATGCAGACTCAAAAAGGCTCTCTATGGTCTGAAATAGGCTCCAAGGTCCTGGTATTACCGCCTTGAAAAATATCTACACCAACAAGGTTTTACAAAAGGTTCTGCAGATATCAATCTATATACAAATATTGAAACTGATAAATTGCCAATTATTATTGTTTATGTTGATGATATCATTTTTGGTAGCAATGAAGAATACATGAGTTAGAATTTTGCTTCAGTAATGTAGAAAGAATTTGAAATGTCCTTGCTTGGTGAACATACCTATTTTCTTGGTCTACAAGTTCAACAAAATAAAGATGGTATTTTTCTGTCACAAACCAAATATCTCAAACAAATCTTGAAAAGGTATGGAATGGAAGATTCTAAACCTATATGTACCCCAATGGTAATAGGATGTAGTCTCAACTCAAATGATGAATCAGCAGCAGTACATCAACCAACTTACAAATCCATGATTAGTAGTCTTATTTATCTAACGGGTAACTGACCTGACATCATGCATGCAGTAGGAATAGTTGGAAAATTCCAAGAAAATCCAAATGGATCACACCTTTAAGCAGTCAAAATAATTTTCAAATATCTTCAAGGAACTCAAGACTTTGGCTTATGGTATCCTAGAGATATAGATCTTACTCTTCATGCATATACAGATGCAGATTGGGCAGGAAGTGTTGATGATAGAAAAAGCACTAGTGGTTGTGCATTCTATATGGGTTCTAATTTAGCGTCTTGGTTCAAAAAGAAACAAATTTCAGTTGCTTTATCTATAGCTGAAGCAGAATATGTGGTTGTTGCATCTTACTACACACAACTACTTTGGATGATGCAAAATTTACAAGACATTCAGATCACATGTACAACACTTATCTCCATTCTATGTGATAATAAAAGTGCCATAAGTATTTCAAAGAATCCAATTATGCACTCAAAGACCAAGCACATACCCATCAAGTACCATTTTCTACGTGAACAAGTGCTTGAACAAAAGGCCAAATTGAAGTATGTTCCCTCCAAAGAATAGGTTGCTGATATATTCACTAAACCACTGCCGAGAGAAACATTTGAATATCTCAGACAAAAGTTGGGAGTAGTTGTTGCATCATCCTATTGTTAAATCCAACTTTTTCAGAGAAAGGTTATTATACGTGTGTTTCATGAATTATAGTCATGTACACACATAGGTTTCTGTGGGTCAAGTAGCGTGTATGTTTTTCAGACTGGAAAAATAGTGGTACAGGCTCTGATATGGGTTTTCTGACTAATGTTGATGATTAGTATCTGTCGATATGCTTTGTTCATTAATTTTTGTCTGATTGAAAAAGATGCCTTGATCATTGACTTGTTAATAATGCACAGGTAACACAGGTTCAGGGGGATCATTAACCTTCACGTACATTCAACATTGTTGGCATTATGGTTGTTGAGTCCAGCTATGGTTTCAGATATTTATACCATTTGTTTCTTAAGTCATGTAAAAGTATAGGGTGTGACATGTATTCTCATACATTTGAATGAGTCCTCTTAGACAAATGATGTAATTTGTCCCCCACTTTGCATGGGATGGATGATGTAATATCTATTGTTTCTGTCATGTATAAACAATTGGTATATCCCCACTTGGTTGGGTGGATGAGTCAAATTTGGTATATCCCCACTTGGTTTGGAGATGGATGTATGTATGAGTCTTTGGTGATAGGAAGGTAATATGCACATGTTTGAGTTATAGAGTCATGTTATTCTTTTGGAGAATATTTTTGCAGACTTTGCATGTGCTCAAGGGGAGCATGGACAGTTTGTATGCATCTCAGCATGTACTTAGGGGGAGCATGGACAACATAATGTATGTTAAAGGGAGAGAACATCTTGGTCCACCCTTTTCCCTTGATGTCAAATGAGGAGAGTGTCTTGGTGTTGTTGTTGCCATCAAGTCCAAAGGGGGAGATTGTTGGCATTATGATACAGGTGTTGTCCTTGATGGCAACTCACTCAAATGGTAGTTCATAGTACAATAGGTCAACAACAAAGGATTACAGATCAAAATCCAAATAATGAAGAAAGAGAGGTATACGTTGGTTCACTTTGTCCAAGAGGCGTATACACATGGGTTAACAGAAAAAAAATTAGCGTATAATGTATACACGCACTTTCACAGGAGGAGAAGTGCGTACATGTTGGAAAACCAAGTTTTTGGTCCAAGGTATTTTGATCCAAGGTATTTGGTCTGAGGTATTTGGCCCAAGCTATTGACCCTAGGTATCTGGTCCAAGGTATTGGTCCTACGTGGTTTTGGTCCAAGTTATTGAGAAAGGAATAAGAGTATATAAGGAAGAGAAGATCATTTGACCATAGGAAAGCAGCAAGATTCTAAGGAACACTTATATCTAAAGTATATTTTATGTTGCAAGATTGTTTTTGGGACTAGATCTAAAATATTCATGTGCACCTTGAGTTAATATTGGATCAGGAATCATGAGACTTGAAATGAATTATTCTTGACTGATCTGATATTGATTGAGACTAGATCTGATGTTTTGCACTTGTTCTATTTTTTATCTATCATGATGTAGGTTTTTTGAAGTCTGGAATTGCAGCAAAGTTCTGAGTCAATATTTGCAAATCTGTATGAAGGTTCGTCTCTACCAAAGAGCGTGTACATGTAGGTTTGGTTCGTTCAAGTGGCGTATACAAAAGAAAAGCTTCTTTTCATATTTGATTGATCTATTTGATCAAATTCTGTTACTTTACTGTTGTTTGTTAATGAAGTCTTCTTAGATCTGAATGAAAAAATTAATGCATAAGGAGTCTGGCATTTGATTGATTGATTGTATAAATGAGAAGAAGTGATCTACGTACCTACCTATGTAAAGCTCTATAGATATTCGGTATATTGATGGTTGGTATAGACTTGATTCAAAAGTTAATGTATGCAGTAGTTTTGAAGGTAATACGCAGGTTTAATTCACAGAAGTAGTGTATACACGCAAGTTGGGTTCAGCTAAGTAGTGTATACTCTCTAATGCATGATTTTTGAGGTTACAATTGGTTTTGAATGATGATGCAGGGTTCTGGGTTCAACACAGTGTTCTGGTGTCAGTGATCTGATTGTTCATATCAACTGAATATTGGTTGATGCAGTCTAATTTTAAAAGCTTTGATGGGTCTAGTGTGAAAATTTGATGAAATGTGGCCTTCAGTGTGTGGTGTTGTGATTAAGGAGTATCCAATCTGAAAATTCATGAAACATGGTCCCTGGTGGAAGAGTGGAGTTTTCTGTAGGCTGGCACCTACGTACTAGTAAACATATTGGCTAGTACAAGAGCTAGGGGGTTGTAGCTCCCTTCCAGTATAAGCTAGAGAATGAGAGAATATTGTAACCTTCTGTAGGTATAAGTCTGCGTACTGGTATGAGTCTGTACTAGTACAAGATTGTAAACAAATTTTCTTATTATTAAAAGAAGAAAGATATGACAGCAACATGTGGTTTTTACCCACATTGGGTTTCCACCTTAAATCTTGGTGTTCATGTGTGTTGCTTATGTGTGATGCTTTATTATGCTTTTACTGCACTGTCTAATAAATCTCTGATATACTGGTTTAAGCTCAACACATGATAAATTGTCTAAATCACAAGTTCTCTGCATATATGTTGGTTTCTTTAATCATAGTCGCGTATACACGATAGTTCACTTCACTGAAGTAGCATATATAAATCTGTTTAGGAAATAAAATTATTGATCTATTAATAATGATTCACCCCCCTCTTGGTATTATTTCTTTTATTGAAATGTGTTTTGTTTTTGAATGCATGACAGGATTCTTGGAGATGTTGATGGCACTGGTGTTATCATAAAAGATGGGAATAGACTCACTGAATTGTACTTGAAGATCTTACAAAGTTTGTTTCATCCAAAGGATTTGAGTACAACAAGCTTCCACTGCAACGTATTCTGATTCCGCTGTACATAAAAAGATTGAGGTTTGATTTTTGCTCAACCATGATACGAGACAACCGCCTATATAAAATGCTGCTCCACTAGTACTCATACGACCATCAACGCTTCCTACCCAATCTGCATTTGTAAAGGCTTGAATAATGATATTGTTGCCCTTGGGATACCATAAGCTATATTCTTTTGTGCCTTTTAGATATCAAAGAATTCTTTTGACAAAAATAATATGTGATTCTTTTGGTGCTGCTAGGAATCTTGCTACTTATCCAACTGCTTGCATAACATCTAGTCAGGAGGATGTTACATATAGAAGAATACCAATCATACATCTGTACAACCTCTGATCCACATCCTTAGATGAGACGTCTATGCTCAATTTTCAACCTGTTACCATCAGAGTAAGGATGAGTTTGCAATCTTCCATTTTGAATTTCTTGAGCATTCCCTTGATCTACTTGGCTTGACATATAAATATTCCTTTCTCTTGCTGAGATATTTGAAGCCCTAAGAAGTATGCCAACTCACCAAGTAAAGGCTGTAGGTTTTAACCCCGTACAAAAATTACCTGCATACGAATTCTAAATCACATGAATAATAAAAATGCAAGAGCATAACACATAAAACACATATACACAGAGATTTCCCACTGGATCCCAAAACCGAGACTACCAGCTTGATTTTTCATTA
>APFE031146858.1:44176-111925 GCA_000404065.3 Pinus taeda | reverse complement strand
TATATATATAGCCAACCCTCCATTAGGACTCAAAAGCGTATTGCAAGGCGTGTTATGTGTGTCGAAGGACTGGCAGACCATCGTGGAGGGATGAGATGCCTTTGAATCCACAGATGACATTGCAACCCTTTGAGAAATGGACGATAGATTTTGTGGGACCCATTCAATCCCAAGGAAAGACGGGAGCAAGGTACATTATCATCGCGATGGAGTATTTGACTCATTGGGTGGAGGCACATCGTGTGAAGGAATGCACAAGCACAACTGCTGCAAAGCTCCTCTTTGAGTATGTACTGACACAATTTCGATGTCCAAAGATCTTGATAAGTGATCGCGGTACGCACTTTCTGAATGAGATGATCAGCACATTGACGGAGGAATTTCAGGTATATCACCAAATGAGCATGCCTTATCACCCACAGGTTAACAAGATAGTGGAAGCATTCAATAAAGTGCTAGAGAACATGCTAACCAAGGTTTGTAATACTCAGTGAAGATATTAGGACCTACTCATACCTGTAGTACTGTGGTCTTATCGAACAACATGCAAGAAGTTGACTGGGAAAACCCCCTTTAGGCTTGTATATGGCATTGAAGCGGTAATGCCTATGGAATATATTATGCCTAGTCTACACATAGTGGCGCTCACAGGTATGATGGATCGCAAATCCCTTGAGGAAAGGCTTGCACAGCTGGATGAGTTGAGGAAGAGAGATTTCTAGCGGGATTTCACCAACAAGTCCAAAATCAGTGAAAAAGCATGGCATGATCAGCACATTAAGCTGTGAACCTTTAAGGTAAATGACCTGGTTTTGTTATATGACAACACGTTTGATAAATTTCTAGGAAATTCCAGATGCACTGGTTAGGGCCCTATGTCATTAAGGAGATTACCGACGGAGAAGCAGTATAGCTGGTCAAATTAAATGGAGATCCCTTCCCAGTAAAGGTGAATGGCAATCAGTTGAAGCCATACACCAGTGATCTGACCATGTGACTAGATGAAGGTAGCACAGTCTTAGCGCTCCAGGCAGCTGAAAGGAGGCATGGGGACTATAAACTACACTGCCCAATTTGGGGCACCAGGCGATGTGGGAATTGTGAGAAGTAAGGAAGTGTCACAAGGTTCGCGACAACGTGAAGGGAGCTGCACTATCGAGGGAGAAATCACGCAGGTCAATCGAAAAGTGACTACTAAAGTCATTGTTCATGATTTGATGGTAGAAATGTGGCCAAATGGAGCAGGTGACTGGCATTTAAGACGAAATTTATGACTCATATCTTTGAAAATATGCCACCAATCCCACATTAATGGATTGAATTTGGGGGGAGCAGTCAGATTTGAATTCAAAATTCCCTATAAATTACAAGTGGTTGTACAGTGAAAAACACTTGGCATTTTGAGAATTGAGTTGTTGAGCTTTCACGCTCTCATGAACCAAGAATTATTCAAAGCTTTGAAAGAGACTCTAGCATTTGAAACTTACTTGAGACGTCACGAGTGCTATCGGAGAGCATTATGTCAGCACCCGTAGAAACTATAAATACCGAAGAAATAGTAGAGGAGCCAGTGCTAGAAGTTGAGATGGAGGCAGAGGAAGCTGCTCCAAAAGTGGCTGAAGTATTGGCAGAGGTCCTTAAATTGCTGAGGACGTCGAGACAAAAGCCAACCCAAACCAAGGACACTGTGAAGGACAAGAAGGCAAGTAGCCTGCCATATCAGTGCATGCATCGCCAAGAAGAAACCCACCAAAACCCACCATGTAGGAGAAAGGCAAGGCCAAAAATTTGGAGCCCGAGGAGGAAGACATTGGAGACATCTTGATGAATGATGAGGATGTGGGAGTCGGAGTAGAGGAGGTTGAAACCCAGGGTGTGGACCATATTAATTGGTTGCCAAAGTATGTCCCTCTATGAAAGCCCAAGACCAATGTACCAAAAGACATCGATGAGAGTAAGACTCCCCTGCAAACCCCTCTGTTTCTAGGGGAAATTGTTTTCAATAGACCACGCTTGTCATGAGTGTCGCTACTGAAACTTGAAGGCTGGGACTTGGTCGATCACAAGAAGTTCCCACACTTGGCGATCGAGAATCTGATGCATCGTATCATTGATAAGAACTCTGGAATGACCGCATTGGAGCCATGGAGGTGGCTTCGAGGAGTAGACAAGGCAGGGTTACTCAACATGCTTTGGGTGCTGCACTACAACCTCACCCGGGTGAAAGTTTTGGTCATCAAGCAGTTGTTGTGCTTGGTGCATGATGGGTGTCTGTGGCTGGAGGAGCCAATACCCATCACAGATAGGATGATTCATAGGATAACGCGATTTCCATATACAAGCGAGAATCTGGCCATGATCTTTGGTGAAAAATGTGGCAAACAGGCTCTTTTGGAGTATATTAAGGAAAACTTTAAGTTGGTGAAGAAACTGCATGGATACACTATATCCAACATCTGTGGCCCTCCTGTGAAGATAGCCACACAGATCCTTGCAAGGAAAGTGATGAGGAAGTGTCGCGTCGAAGAAGTGCTGGCACCTGTTGTCGTGCTAGCTGCACAGTGCACTAAAGGAGTCCAGTTCAACTAGTCGGACTACCTTCGCGGAGAGTTCCTGGTGAACTTCCGTGAAGCACAAGAGCTCAACAAGACGTTCCACTGATGGGCCTCTAAATTAGACATAAATTAAGGAACATGCCTCTAATTTAAAACATAAATTAAGGCATATGACCATCCTGCAACACATTAAACCTCTATTTTTTCATTAGATAAGTTATTTTTAAATTTAATATATTCATTAGGAAGGTTTATGAATAATTGAATATTTGTGCCTAATATTATTTATTTTTGTGGAATATTATGAGAATATTGGGTAGATTATGAAGACTTGGAGGAGGAGATAATTTAGGGACTTGTTCCCTACTATTGGAGGATAAATAATAAATAATAATTCAACAAGATATTATGGAATTATGGCACAAATTGTGGAACTCCAATGATTGATAAAATCTAGGAATGTGTTCCACTAATCAAGGGAGAAAATCCACTAATCACCACCAATCAAGGGAGAAGATCCACTAATCAAGGGATTTTGGTGGGGAAAACTTCCTCCATCCATGCAAATGATTATTAATCATTTTTTATAAGTACCAAGTCGAATTTTCCTCTAGGGAATGATTGAGAAAATCTAGGAATGTGTTCCCTGCCATTTAATGCAAATTCCTAATGTTGGGGAAAAGATCCACTAATCAAGGGAGTTTGGTGGCGAAAGCTTCCTCCATTCATGGGGAATGATTCCTAATCATTTTTTATAAGTACCAAGTCTAATTTTACTCTAGGGATAGATTTTTCATTAGTGCTATTGTGAAGAGAGCTTGTATTTTTGCAGCTCCATTGTATTTTATTACAAGGATGTAATTCTATTGATGAAAATAATGAAGATTGGTGTCATGTTCAGCCTCTAAATCTTGTTCTCCTCCATAAGTCTCTGAGTTTCCTTTACCTTGGCCATCCCAGGAATCTCAGAGCCCTTTTGTATGATTTTATTTCCTTCTTTTTCATTGCTTATTCACATGCATTTCTAGTTTTTATTTCTTTCTATTTCTGCATTTAGTATTAATTATTTCTTGTTGTAAGATTGAGTTAAATGGTTAATGTAAGTTCTTTTGCAGGATCACAAGAATTATTTCATCCTTGTAAAATCTTTGGAAGTTCATAATAATCATTGAGTTGCTTGTATTAGTCTTCTCATTCCCAAATCTAGATTGTTGGACCTCCTTTTTAGCAAAGAACAGTAAATTTATGCTATCTTTTAGAGCATGCTAACGAGGTTCAATTGAATTGATTCCACTTGCATTAGATCAAAAAAACATTCTAGTTCATAACCAAAATCACCGCATTGCATTTACACTTGATTTGGTTAGGCATTGTTCAGATTTACTAGCTCACTAGTTCTCAAATTTCTAGATTTTTGACTAGTAATGTTTTTTTTTTTATTATTTTTTTTCATGGGTTAACAAAGGTATTTTTGAGTGATTCCACTTGGAATGGGGACCTAATAATTCCTAGTCAATAAAAAAAAATGTCCCATCCAATTTGGATTTGATTTTTCTTGGTCATTCGATGAATTATTTTAAATTTGTACATCTTATAGGAAATCAGGGGATCCTATAGGAAATCATTGTAGCATCCTGTAGGAAAGCCTGTTTTAAGGTCGAATTGAGGAAAATTCCTCTAGGAAGCTAGAAAATGGTCCTTGTCTCCCAAGCCTTCTGACCATTCACCATCATCTCCAAGCCACCTGCAGCATCAACAAAATGGATTAGCTTTCACACTCTCACATGAAAAAGACAAAAAGAAAAACAAATTTATTTTATTAATTTATATGCACATCAGTAGAAGGTTTGATGGTTTGAATCTACATGCTTAGGATAGTACGATTGTATACATGTTAACTTAGAACTATTTTGAAGCAAAGCCTCTTAGGAGTTAGTTAGAAAATGGTTTGTTTTAGCATTTGATTTCATTCTCTTTCCTTGTAATTTCGTTCTTGCAATAGGTTAAGGTTCCATTTTAGACATTTCATTTTCTTGAATTATTTTAGTATTTGAATTTAGTAAGTACACTCCATTACATTACGACAACAAAAGAAGGACACATTGTATGCTACACATATAGTGCCGATACCTCTTAAGTTTGTACGAACCTCGAGTTGATAAGTAAAGTCGGCAGCCTTAGGAGTTGCAACATTCTTGTCGCAATACTGAGGCCCATCACGTTTTGGTGCAATTGCCGAGGAGGTGCCAAAGTATGTGTTGTTTTATTCCCTAGTTGATTCATGTCTTTTCTCTTTTTTCAAAAACAAAATATTTGCATTAGACATATTTAATTTCAAAGAGTAGAAAATTACATTGCATTATAGTTTTCATTCAATCATAAAAACAAAAATAAAATTCTCCAACACCAACCCACCCCCCATTTCATCATATGGTGTAGTAAGAGCCATATCACCATTCAATTTTGTAGGTAGAAGAAGAAGATGGCAAATAATGTAGAAGAAATGGATGGAGATGATGACAATGAGGAAGATCCTCTTGGATTTCCCATTCAAGATATTGATGGTAGTGTGCACATGAAGAACATCCATCCATACTTTCTTCCAAAATTTCATGGTCTAAGATCAGAGGATCCGGAAAAAATTCTCTTTGAATTTGAGATTGTTTGTAGATCTTATGGTTACTTATTAAAAACTCAAAAACTGATATTGTTTTCAACAACTTTGAAGGATAGAGCTCTTAGATGGTTCATGAGTTTAGAGACTAATTCAATAAGATCATGGAATGGTATGCAAAAGGTATTTCTAGAAAAATATAAAGATCATGATTTTAAAGAAGAAATATTTAGAATGAATCAAAGAGAAGATGAGAGTCTACAAGATTTAATAGAGAGGTTCATGTATAATGTTAAGAGGGAAAAACTACATCATTTAGGATCCAACACACTAAAAACCCTCTTACTTAGAACAATTAGTGATTAATGGATTGATCTCCTTAATATCATGAGTAGAGGTGATGTATACCAATTATCATTTGAGGAAATTTGTGAAACATGCAAACACATATCAAGAGGAAAAACAAGAGTGGGTAAATCAACATCAAGATCGATAAGTCAAGCTAAACATAGAAATTTGTTTGATGACTTTAAAACAAAAATTCTTAGCAATCTAACCAAACAAGTAGAAATGTTAAGAATACAAAATGAGCAAAAAGAATATGTTTTTGTTGTCCAGGCAGAATCACATGATGTTAAAATTTGCTCCTTATTACCAAGGTTGAAGGAAGTTCACCAAGAGGACAATGGAGCAAGTCAATTACCAATGTAGCAATGTTATGTAGCTCCAACAGGACCATAGCAGCCTATTCAGCCTGATATGATGCAAGAGCCTAATTCAAAATTTCAAGCTTATGCACATCCACCTCAAAGTAATTGTAACACACCATTTCCTTGGCAACATTGGCCATCTCAACCCCAAAACCAATCTTGGCAACAAGGTTAGCAATGAACTTATGGGATCCATCCATAATATCCTTAGTATTTTCCTCAATATCCTCCATACCAAACTCCATGTTATCCTTACCATTCACCTCCACCTCAACTACAAACCCATCCATATCCATCTCAAATATACAATCCCATTCAACTACCTATACCACCATTTCCAAACGCACACATTGAAGTAGCTCAACCCACTTACAATGCTGAGGTACAAAACTTCCAAACATCTCCTCTTGAGATCAATGGTATTTACCATAGCTTAGGAAGAGTATTGCAAAAAAGAGATCATCTTGATATCATTGAAAGACTACATCCAAAAGAAGAAGATTCAAATAAGAAAACCACATAACCATGGGTTGCAATTGATGAAGAGTAGACATCAAAATCAGAGATCGAAAGAACTCCCTCATGGTTACCATCAAATCCTCCATGTATTCAAGAAAATAATCAACAAAAAGAGGAACATTTGAAGGTCATGGTAGAATAAGACATAAAGAATGATCCAAATTAGCAAGTGGACTAGGGGCATCACAACTGTATTGAAATATGGTTCTAGATAGTCATCAAGTTGCAACAATACCCTCTTCTTCAATTGTGCTTGATATCATCAAAGTCAAATCATTTGATCTCTCAAATTCAGGTAAATGTCAAAGCATACATCTCAAGCCTACACATTAGTTTTTTTGTCATCTTGATGTGCACATGGATCCATTGAAAGTATTCTTATACTTGAAAGTGATTTTGTTTTTTAGGTAGGGTAGGGTTAGAAAAAAAAAAATTGAAAAATAAGATAAACAAAAAAAAAATCTTAGGTGAAAACCTTCTTTGAGGTGCCTCAGATTGGCTCATTGATTGAAAACCTCCATGAGCTGGTCAATGGGTTGGGAAAAAGAAAAAATAAAAAATAAAAGATCATGGGTGAAAACCTCCCTTGAGGCACCTAGGTAGACCTACTAATCGAAAACCTCATTCAGGCAGCTAGTAGGCCTAGAAGAAAAAAAGAATAAAATAAATAAAAGAAATCCTTGCTCCATTCATCTCTTTGATAAATACATGTACTCTCCAAAATCTGCAAGCAACAAGAACAAGTAGGTCAAGCCTAGTCAAAAGAAGTCAAATTTTAACTTTCTCCTCCTTTGCTCAAATGATCTAACAATGCCAAGGCCATGCCAATCCATCACCCTCATCTATTTTCACCATCCACCCATCATTCTCAAGCTTCTACCATTCAGTTTGATTGATGTCCTAAAAAACTACAAGATGCTTTGTTTTACTATAGGATACAAAAATACATAGAGCATAAACTTGTTTTAGACATAACTTGAAAACCATGCATCCATTTGCCAAGATGTTTCAGGGGAAGATGCATATGGATGATGATAACATGCTCAAGAAATTTCAGCAAATTCTAATGCACGGTTTCAAAGAAATTTGCCTCCATCACCTTCAGCCATTTTTGCATTTTCTTAATATTCGTGCATCCATTTACAAAGTTGTTTCATGGGGAGATGCATATGGATGATGGTAACATTCCCAAGCAATTTCAGAAAATTTCACTGCACGGTTTCCAAGAAATCAGCCTCCATCACCTTCATCCATTTTTAGTTTCTCTCGAGATCCATGCATCCATTGACCAAATTTGTTTCTATGGGGAAGTGCATAATAATGATGACAACATGCTAAAAAAATTTCAACTCAATCCAGTCTACCATTTGGGAGATATGGACAAAAAGTCATTGTCCTATAAACCTACAGGATATAGAACAACACCTACAATATTGATAGTGAGAAATTTTAAAGGAGATCCAAAGGTCAGAGAAGCTCCTCAAGAGATTAGCAGCAGCATCAGGATCATCAACATCACCATCAACACCTACACGTCAACATCAACTCAACAACAACATGCATGTCTCTCCAACAACACCAGGTAGGTAAAGGTATGCAATATCCTTGACCTCTTCTCTTGAGCATATTATATTTAGAAATGTGTTGTCAATGCATGAGAGATGAGGTTTTATAAGCTAAGGATGGGTTAGAAATCGTAGTCGCCTTCAACTAGTTGATTGCATCTCACTCCTTCACTCATGCAATGTTGGAAAGTCAAATTATCAAGGGTGATGATTTCAAGGAATGAGGAAATTAGTTAAAAGAAGAAATTTTTGCAAAGGTCAAGTCACCTCTACACTCCAAGCCTCCCATCCAATTCATATTCACTATTTATTTATCATTCATCCATCCCATTTCATTCTTGAAAAGAAAAAGCATCTTCTCCATTTTCACAAACCTACATTACTCCCTTTGAACCCTAACATCATCATCCAATCCCTCTTCATCATTTCTCATCACTCCCATACAGTTAGAAGACTCTGAAGGAAGAAGGAATGACTACTACAGGAAAGCAGAATGCTGACACAAGAAGGAAGAAATGAAAAAATTGTGCTAAAACCCAAAATGATAGTGCCTAAGAGAGACCTAATCAAAACAGAGAACTCCAAGGCCATTAGGTTATCATCTAAGCCACAAGGGAGAAGAAGAAGGCAACAAAAGAAATAAGGCATTCACCATCAAAATATAAATCAAACAGTAGTGATTAAAAGAGGTGTTCCAAGAGGTCTCCAATATCTTTCTAGCTTTTGTCCAAGGCCTAATAATGGGAGAAGTGCATGGGAGTCAAGTTGAGGGCCTGCCCTAACCCCAATTTATCATTTATGCTCAAAATTGGTTTCTTGTAGTTTTAACAGGGTTTCCTGTAGTTTTGACAGGAATTCCTACAAGATGTGATAGTTCTCATCTAAATACATTTTGAAGGTGTTAGAGGTGTTCAAATGGTGGAACAAGGTAGCAGAAGTTTGATAAGGGTGTGGAAGACCTTGCCAAATTGAAAAATATTCAAAAACCAATCTCGAATAAGGGGAAGAAGGAAAGCTAATGGTCTCAAGAAACAATGATATTTCTTTGCACAGATATGTTTTTGGGCTTTTCCTTGCAAATATTGCAGAAAATATTCTTAATGCACAAGAGAGAGGCCACCAGGGCCATCGATGAGGCACAATGAGGTCACTAAGTTTCTCAGAGGATGAGCAACACTTTCAGTAGGGGGTATGATGGTCCTCTAAATTAGACATAAATTAAGGCCCATGCTTCTAATTTAAAACATAAATTAAGGCCTATGACCATCGTTTATCACATTAAACCTCTCTTTTTGCTTTAGATGATTTATTTTTAACTTTAATATATTCATTAGGAAGGTTTATAAATAATTGAATATTTCTGCCTAATAATATTTATTTTTGTGGAATATTATGAGAATACTAGGCAAATTATGAAGAGTTAGAGGAGGATATAATTCAGGGACTTGTTCCATACTACTGGAGGATCAATAATAAATAATAAGTCAACAAGATATTATGGAATTATTGCACATATTGTGGAACTCTAATGATTGAGAGATCTAGGAATGTGTTCCAGTAATCAAGGGAGAAGATCCACTAATCAAGGGAGAAGATCCACTAATCAAGGGATTTCAATGGGGAAAACTTCCTCCATCCATGGGGAATGATGCTTAATCATTTTGTATAAGTACCAAGTCAAATTTTCCTCTAGGGAATGATTTAGAAAATCTAGGAATGTGTTCTCTGCCATTTAATGCAAATTCCTAGTATTGGGAACTAGATCCACTAATCAAGGGATTTTGGTGGGGAAAGCTTCCTCCATTCATGGGGAATGATTCCTAATCATTTTGTATAAGTACCAAGTCGAATTTGCCTCTAAGGATATAATTTTCATTAGTGTTTTTATGAAGAGAGCTTGTATTTTTGCAGCTCCATTGTATTTTCTTGCAGGGATGTAATTCTATTGATGAAAATAATGAAGATTGATGTCATGTTCAACTTGTAAATCTTGTTCTCCTCCATAGGTCTCTGAGTTTCCTTGGGCTTGGCAATCCTAGGAACCTCAAAACCCTTTTGTATCATTTTCTTTCCTTCTTTTCATTGCTTATTTACATGCATCTCTAGTTTTTATTTATTTCTATTTTTGCATTTAGTATTAATGATTTCTTGTTGTAGGATTGAGTTAAATGGTTGATGTAAGTTCTTGTTGTAAGATTGAGTTAAATTTAGCAAAGAACATAAATTAAGGCCTATGAACATCCTTCAGCACATTAAACCTTTATTTTTGCATTAGATGATTTATTTTTAACTTTAATATATTCATTAGGAAGATTTATGAATAATTGAATATTTGTGCCTAATATTATTTATTTTTGTGGAATATTATGAGAATACTGGATGAAGAGTTGGAGGAGGAGATAATTTAGGGATTTGTTCCATACTACTGGAGGATCAATAATAAATAATAATTCAACGAGATATTATGGAATTATGGCACAAATTGTGGAACTCCAATGATTGAGAAAATCTAGGAATGTGTTCCACTAATCAAGGAGTAGATCCACCAATCAAGGGAGAAGATCCACTAATCAAGGGATTTCGGTGGGAAAAACTTCCTCCATCCATGGGGAATGATGCTTAATCATTTTTTATAAGTACCAAGTCGAATTTTCCTCTAGGGAATGATTTAGAGAATCCAAGAATGTGTTCTCTGCCATTTAATGCAAATTCCTAGTATTGGGAACTAGATCCACTAATCAAGGGATTTTGGTGGGGAAAGTTTCCTCCATTCATGGGGAATTATTCCTAATCATTTTGTATAAGTACCAAGTTGAATTTTCCTCTAGGGATATATTTTTCATTAGTGTTATTGTGAAGAGAGATTGTATTTTTGTAGCTCCATTGTATTTTTTTGCAGGGATATAATTCTATTGATGAAAATAATGAAGATTAGTGTCATGTTCAACTTCTAAATCTTGTTCTCCTCCATAGGTCTCTGAGTTTCCTTGGGCTTGGCCATCCTAGGAACCTCAAAACCCTTTTGTATCATTTTCTTTCCTTCTTTTCATTGCTTATTCACATGCATCTCTAGTTTTTATTTACTTCTATTTCTGCATTTAGTATTAATGATTTCTTGTTGCAGGATTGAGTTAAATGGTTGATGTAAGTTATTTTCTAGAATCAAAAGCTTTATTTAATCCTTGGAAATTCTTTGGAAGTTCATAATAATCATTGAGCTGCTTGGATTAGTCTTCTCATTCCCAAATCTAGATTGTTGGACCTCCTTTTTAGCAAAGAACAGTAAATTTCTACTATTTTTTAGAGAATGCTAACGAGGTTCAATCGAATTGATTCCACTTTCATTAGATCAAAAAAACATTCTAGTTCATAAAAAATAAAGAAAATAAATAAATAAAAATAAAAAATAAAAAATAAATTAATAAATAAATAATAAAAAATAAATATAAAACTACCCATTGCATTTACACTTGATTTAGTTAGCCATTTTTCAGATTTACTAGCTCACTAGTTATCAAATTTCTAGATTTTCGACTAGTAATGTTTCTTTATTTTTTTGTATGAGTTAACAAAGGTATTTTTGAGTGATTCCACTTGAAATGGGGACCTAAGACATCCTAGTTAATACAAAAAAATTTCCCATCCAATTTGGATTTGATTTTCTTGGTCATTCGATGAATTATTGTAAATCTGTACATCTTGTAAGAAATGAGGGGATCTTGTAGGAAATCACTGTAGCATCCTATAAGAAAGCCTGTTTTGAGGCCGAATTGAGGAAGAATCCTCTAGGAATACAGAAAAGGGTCCCTACTTGTCTCCCAAGTCTTCTAACCATTCACCATCATCTCCAAGCCACCTGCCACATCACTAAAAGAGATTAGCATTCACACTCTCACATGAAAAAAACAAAAGGAAAAACAAATTTATTTCATTCATTTACATGCACGGTAGTAGAAGGTTTGATGGTTTGAACCTGCATTCTTAGGATAGTAGGATTGCATACATGTTAATTTAGCATTCTTTTGAAGCAAAGCCTCTTAGGAGTTAGTTAGAAAATGTTTTTTTTAGCATTTGATTTCATTCTCTTTCCTTGTACTTTCTTTCTTGCAATAGGTTAAGGTTCCATTTCAAACATACACTACATTACATTATGACAGCAAATGAATGACACATTATATGATGCACATATAGTGACGATACCTCTTAAGTTTGTATGGACCCTGCATTGATAATTAAAGTTGGTAGCCTTGGGAGTTGCAACATTCTTGTTACAATACCGAAGCCCATCATCCACTACGTGTGGCTCTTGTTGTCAATGATGCTAGTAGGGTGGGAGTTGCCAAAGGACAGGTAGTTCCCTTCGGTTGTGCTAGACCTCCCAGAAGCAGCAAAGTACACTTTGTTGTGGGGGACCAAGGATGCGTAGTGAGTCAAGGACAAGAAGATCTTTTGGATCTTGATGGAGATGAACATCCGGATGGCCATCAACCGCAAACTATGATTTTTTCCTACGGTGTATAACAACCTATAGGGCTACGTCGAATTTAAAGCAATCTTTCATCGAGTATCCATCAAGGCGCGAAAGGACCCTGCGCAGAAATGGTATGGCTTGCCTTATCTGGCAACGGATGATGCCATTGACGCAGTGCTTTATCAATGGCTGCCAAAGTGGTGCTCTACCACAGACTTGGCGGTGGGCGGGAGCAAGTCCACGATGTAGAAGAAGAAGGAGGAGGAGGACAAGCTTAGATGGCATAGCTGGATGAAAAGAGGAAAAAGGAGGTTGTTGATAAGGCCTAGGTAGAGCATGAGGCCGCGCAGCAGACAAGGAAGCAGACATTTGGGACACAGTGGGGCTCTGACAAAGGCGCGAGGTCACCTTCACCTGAGATAGGGGAGGAGACAGAACATCACGATGTGGACCCTCAGGAAATTCCCACCTGCATCAAGCGCCCAAGAGAGCTAGAGAAGGGACGGCCCAGAAAGAAATCAAAGGCGACCAAGACAACGTTGGACCCTATCACACTAACAGAGGGTGACTTGCATGATATCGATGACACAGTGCGGGATGTCACCGTGGAGGCCCTACAACGATTTGAGCAGCAATAATAGATCATCCTAGGGGCTACCCAGACAGGGTTGTAGGAGCTGCAGATCCACGCATCACAGGCTGGCACAGTGTCTACCACCCTGGCCATCGGCACTTCAGAGGTTGGTGATATGCTGCATGTGAAGGCCTCCAATGCAATATTGTTTCCTGATGGAGCACTGACCATAGAGAATGAGGTTGACAGGCCCACTATCAGTGCCCTAAAGGGAGTAGGGTTGAACCTGGCAGCGCTCTTGCGAGAAGCGCTCCACCTCTTGTAGGATGGAGTGATTGCAGAGTTGAGGGCCCGTGAGCACCACGCCCTCCAGGTGATCACTGAACAATGGATCAACAACGAGCAGATGGCCCTACGGAGAAATGATTCCATCATTACTGAGATGAAGGTGACCAATCAAAGAAAGAACATTATGTAGGTCATTGAGGAAGCATGTCGAATGGTCCTAGAGTTGGCCATTCCAGAGGAGGAGCTAGTCGAGGTATGCATCTGTAAGCTGGCCACAAGGGTGCGCAACACTCGTACTGAGATGGCGCAGGTTCATTTGGAGATGAACCTACAAATTACAGAGTTACGGTTGAGGGCCCAACCTTCAACTCCACCAGAAGTGAAGGAACAACAAGCAACTGTTGTCACAAAAGCAGTAGCAGTGGTGGATAGTGCAATAGCAGATTGTACACAACTTTTTGAGCATTCATTTGAGGTCCTGACAAGCTTGCAGGAGGACCCCAATGCACAGTGGCTAGATATGGGAGTGTGCAAGTTGTAGTAGTGCTATGATGAGGTTAAGGGCACAACACAGACCATCACACTAACACGAAGACTAGCCAAGCTGCAGGAGGCCAATCAACTGAAGGAACAAGTGGATGCAGCACTGCAAAAGGAAGTAGCGCTGAAGGCAATAATAAAGCCCTCGATGGATGAGGCTTACGTAGTGATAAGATCTATTGAAGGCAAGCTTGTGACTCTGCAAGCAACACATCAAAAGCTTCAGGCTAAAAACGCAAGAGCAGTGACCAAGCAAACAATGGAAGACACAAAGCAGGCTGCCGCACAGTGCACGACTGAGGTTGCGGTCATACAAGTTGAGCTGGAAGGGCTTTGTGCAAAGATCTTCGTGCCTACTGAATGACTCGAGGGAGAGTCATGATGTTTGTGTTGGGGGCTTTTTGGGAACGGGATCCCCCAAAGGACAGTTTTGGGGCTAAAAGCCCATGTTTTGGTCAAATTTTGTAATAAACTTGTAAAGACTCCACATTTTGTCGTCGCAGAGCGTGAAGGTGTCATAAGTCATAGAGGGTTGTCCGCCCTTAGTTTTGTAAAGTAAAGTCGGCTATAAAATATCCACCCATGGTCCACAGACCATGGGATTGTATAAACAGAGCTAAGCTCTAAGTAGTTTTAGAGACATCAATATGATATCATGTAAGAGAGTCGTAGCTCTGAAGTAAGAAGTCTAAGTTTCTGGTTGTAGCATAGGTAGAGACTCTACAGCTAAGTGCGCAAAGGCCTAGGGTGGAAGTCCATAGTTGAATGCACAGACCCCTGCAGTTGTGTGTGCATGGTGGATAGAGTCTATAATTGCTTGAAGATATCATTAAAGAGAAGTATTCTGCAATTTATGTGCCTTTGTTCCAATTAATGCATCTTGTCGTTTTATGTATGAATTTACTTTATAATTCTTATATGGTGTGTGAATGAATGTAATTGTGTTGGATAATTGAACGCAAATAAGAATATCTGACTATGCGGTGCTAACTGTGAGTAATTAATAAGACAAGTAAGATTCTTAAGATAACTTGACAATCTAAGCAATACACTGCCTTAGCAACATGAAAGTACTTGAATCAAGGGTTAGGGCTACACGAAGGTCAATCATACCCTTTCACGGAGGTATCGAAGGGAGGGATAAGGGGTTAGGTAGACAGAGCCCTAGAACGAAGTGACCTGTGCAAAGGAAGGAATAGAAGGAATAAAACAACATCACAACCAGCTCAGGGTGCAGAAACTTGGTTCCAGCATCTTGCCATACTGCTTCAGGTGAGACTTCAGTCCATGCTCCGAGGGCTAATGCCGAAAGGGCAAATAGTGTGGGGATTTGTTTAGCTAATTAAAGCTGAACCTCGGTAAAGCCCCATCAAGCCAACAAATAGGATACAGAAGAAGGCAGAAAATGAGCTTCACATCACACTGACAAGCAAGAACTGTCATAGCAGGGATGAGGTGGTGATGAGGAGCATAGCACTCCTTTCATCATGAAGAGATGTGAGTAGGAGAAAACACATGGACATTGAAAAAAGTACAAGTCTGATAGGCAGACACATATTGATCCGATGGTGTTGACTGAAGGTGATCATGATGAGATCAGTGATAAATTTTGGGATATAATGATGGAGGTGCCATATAAATTTGAGCAGCAATATATGTAGACATTGGGGAGAATCCAAAAGGATCTGTATGAGTTGCAAATCTAGGCAAGCAGGATCCAAGCAGGTGTCGGGCAAGCAAGCAGAGCACAAGCGAGCTTGACACAGGGAAGTAGCATAATGGCGGAGCTGGAATGGACTCTGAAACTCAAAGTCATACCATTGCCAAAGGGGTCAGTCCATGTAGAATCAGATGAGGCTCACACTGTGAGAAATACAATGAAGGACATGGGGCTAAATATGGTTGTGCTGTCGCTCCAGACTCTCCATGCACTGCATTAGGGGGTGTGAGATTAGTTGAAGATCCGAGAGAAGGAGTTGCAGACACTATGTCAGAGCCTAGAAACAATGATCAAGTAGGCCTCCAAGACAACATTTGAACTGAACATACCAGAGGATGCAAAGGTCTCAGCCAAAGAAAGGAAATTGGCTACTATGGTATGTGCATCAAAGGAGGAAGTCAGCAGGGTTATATTTGATTTCCAAATGAAGATAACAGAGATGCAGTTGAAGTTGTAGCCCACGACTCCGCCAGAGGTACAGTAGCAATGTGCAGTAGCCACCAAGGAGAATATGAGAACCTTGGATGTTGCAGTCAATGACTGCACAACAATGTTCGATACAACAATGGAATTATGGAAAAACCTGCAGGAGGACCCGAACCTATAGAAGTTGAACACCAATGACCATGAGATGCAACAGAAGTATGATGAGGTATAAGAAACTATGTGCACTTTTGCACGAGTATAATGCCTCGTAAAGTTACAAGAGGGAAAGTAGATGCAAGCACAGGTGGAGGAATTGCAGCAGAAAGAGGCACTACTAAAGACCAGATTACAATCGTGGATAGAGGAAGCTTGTCAACTTACTCTCTCACTTTAGGAAAATCTAAAGGTGCTACAATAGACATAGAGGATGATGTGCCTAGCAGTAGAGGGCCTAGCCACAGAGAAATTGATGGAAGAAATCAAGCGGGCAGTGACACAAAGTGTTGGCGAAGTAGCGATATTGCAAGTTGAGCTGGGCGGTCTACGCAACAAGATTGAGGCACCAGTTTAGTGACTCAAGGGCGAGTCACAATCTTTTGTTGGGATCCTATTGGGATAGGGTTCTTAAGGTCAGTTTTCGGTGTTAGTTAACCCAAGTTTTGTATAAAATTTTGTAAAAGATGTAAAGTCTCTGCGAAATGTGGATGTGAAGTGTGTATATAGATAGGAGTCAAAGGTGTTTTAGCCCCTTGTTTGGGTAGTTTTAATATTCTCCCATGGTCCACAGACCGTGGTATTGTATGAAGGAATCTATAAATAGTTGAGTCATAGCGAGCCTTAGAGATAAGTTTCGATAGATAATTGGGTACGCTGAATGGTTTTTGATGTCTTGCGCACGTACTAAGGTAGGAAGGCTTTGCTTCTTGTACTTAGATGAGAAAAGAAAGAGTTGAATGCACAAGAGGCCTTGGTAGAGTCCACAACTGAGTGTGCGGACCCCTCCAGCTGAGTGCGCAGGGTAGAAGAGTATGTAATTTGAACTTTGAAGATCACTAAAGACTGATTTTGAATAATTATTGTGCATTTATGTTGAATCTGTTTACGTTATATTATGTTGCTTAATGATATGATTTTAGGAAATAATGAATGAATGCTGCACGAAACCACTGAATCTGTCTTAATGATGCATGATATGAGTAGTCATCTACTTTTGCAAAGTTAAAATCTATTTATGTTATGTTTTCTGATGATTTGAATAGATCTGCATGAAATCAAATCTAGGGTTGTTTTTTGATGCATGAAAATAGATAAATTTCTGTTTAATATCCGAAAAGACTAATCATAGACCTTCATGAAGGTCTAGAATATTTTTTCATATAGTTACAGTAGCGAGCCCTAGAAGGATATTGATCTGCGTGAAGGTAAATCTGAACTGTCAGAGCCTAAGAACCATTTATCACATGTCCCTGGATGTAGAAACCTGGTTCTATCATCCCCCAACACTACTTCGGGTGAGATTGCAGCCTGCGCTATGCAGGTTGTTGCTGAAAGGACCAACAATTAGGGTTTTGTTGGTTGGCGCAAACAACTTTGAACCTCGGTCAGGCCCCCTTAAGTCAACATGAGATATGGTGGAGGAATCTTCGATAGATTGAGTTGAGGGAGATCCAATCTACTAAAATCCATATTGCTTGTCTACTTTGAGTTCCTACACTTAAATCAACCAAAAACTACTCCAAATCCTACAATTGATGCACATTACACCACATGAGATAACATCTCACCATTACCCTTCTCACTAAGAAAAATATAATAAAATATGTAAAGAAATGTGAGAAAAATTGATTTTAACAAGTTGGAGAGTGGCATTAAGGCCCATTTAAGTTACCTATTGATGAGCCTCATCAATATCGTGAAGAAATTCTAAGGCATCCAAGCTCGATTTGGTTTGTGATCTCGAGACCAGTTTAGGTGAGATCATGATAGTTTGAGGGTGGAGGTCATTTAACCTTTAGAGTTATGGGTTTTTATGTTTTGGTTTATCCCATTAGATCTCACATTCATGCTTGGAATATATCACATGGATGATTTCCTGAAAGAAATATTTGGTTCAGCCCAATCTATGGTCGAGTGGTACGTGGAAGTCCCTATCTTGGTTTGCTTTCGCAGAAGTTAATACGAGTTATTTTCCTATTGCAATCTATGAGAACATGTACTTGTTATTATGTTGATTTAATGGTTTTTTTTTCATGGTTAATATTATGGTTATATGTTGGTTATATACCTATTGATATGATGTGCTCTAGCTATGGATCTTTTCCATGATTTGATAAGTGTTCAAATGGTTGATGAATGCATGGTTTCACAAGTGTTTTTGTAGATACTTGAAACAAAATTAGACCTTCTCGATGATTTTCAGATGAATTTGATAGATTTATGATCAGATATGCATTCATGACCTGTAAATTTTATGTTTACCATTTGTTTAATGAAATGTCTATCATGGAACTTCCTGTACTTGTAGATAAAATTTTAGACCTCAATTTGAAGTCCTTCCTTGATTGTAAGGTTGAATACTTAATCGGAGGAGGAAGATGGGATCAGAGGCGATGCGGCGAGGGTTTCTGGAGGATTAGGGTTTGAGGCGGAACTGCTGCGAACAGATTGGTATCGAAGACCAGGGTAGGGGGACTTGCTCCTCTTGCGCTTGACCAGATTAGAGACTGCAGATAAGGGCGAAGGGCAAGAATAAAAAACAGAGGGAGCTGACGGTGCAATGGCAGCTGAAGCAGGGAGGAGAGAGATCCCCTCCTACTAAAACATAACAACAGGGGAGTCAAGCAGAAATGGAGCACAAAGTGGCTTAAGGAAGAACAACAAAGATCCCCCGGTAATGGGAGCCCGATGGTAAGTAGGATTAAGTGGCAAATGTCTCCCAAGAGCATTGAAAAAACCCAGGTTCTAATTCCGAATAACAAACTCGAAGAATATAGAAGTTATATGAGAGATCATGCTTTAATTTGTAAGTTTGTAGGGTTTTGGCCATCTGAAAAGGATCTGTCCAAATGGATACAACAGAGGTGGAAAACTAAGGGGCATATAGATTTGAAATTGGGGGCAAAGGGTTTTTTCACAATTATATTCTCAAATTTGGATGATAAGGAAAGAGTCTTCACGGGAGGACCCTATTTCATGAACAATGCTGGTTTATTCATGCGGTATTGGGAGGATTGCTATAATCCAGACAAGGAAAAGATGTTAGCAGCACCTATTTGGATCAGACTATTCAGGCTGCCAATGGAGTTTCAGGACCCGGAGATCCTAGAAGGAATAGGTAATACAATCGGGACATTTTAAAGTAGCAGAGACCACCAAAAGAGGGCGATACACATCCTATGCAATAATATGTGTATACATGAATATAACAGAGCTGCTGCTGGAGTTTATCGAGTTAGAAAACCATGACGAGGTTTGGCAGCAACTAGTGGATTACGAACACATCCCATTCCGCTGTAGAAGTTGCCATGCATATGTTCATCTCTTCAAACAATTCCCTTTAAATTCTGAAGAGGAATCAACTGAAAAGAAAAAAGAAGAGAATAAGGCAACAGAGGCAACTGAAGGGATGGAAGAGGGTTTTAAAGAAGCACCCACAAGAAGAAAACCTGTAAAATAACTGCCCATGCAGCAACCACCTGTCAAAACAACGCCATTGGAAAATCAAAACAAGTTTAAGGTTCTTCAGGAAGAGGAAATGGGGATGGAAAAGGAAGAAAGTTATGAGGAACCTATGGAACTATCAAAAGAAACAATAGAACAAGACTTAATCCAAATAAACATGGAACAAGGAGGGGTAGAGGAGAACATGAACCTACTAAATGACCAAACCCAAAGGGAGGTTGATCCTCAAAAAGACAGAGGAAGTGACGAGGAACGAATAATGAGAAGACTGTTACAGGAATGGAGGAATCTAGATGAAAGATTTATACCAAAAGAACAAAATCAATTATATAAAGAGATGTTCCAAAAATACAAGGAAAAGGTAGGAGTACTTTCTGCAAGTCAACCATAACAAATAGGAGCGCAAGGGTCTCAGAGTATTAGAATGGGTAGTACTGGCAAAGGAGGAAGGAAAAGAGGTAGGCGTCCAATGAGTGAAACCATCCAAGTGGTAGGGGATATGCTGGTTAATTCAAGAAGAGTCATACCTCTCTCAAAGGTATTTCAACAACTGTCAAAAATATTAAAATGATAATTACAAGCTGGAATATAGGAGGTCTCAATAGCAAGGGAAAATAGAGGTATCTGAGGGATAGGCTGGAAAAAGATAAACCTAGTATAATGATAATTCAAGAAACCAAGATTAGTACCCAGAAAATGGAAGAAATAATGAGAAGATTTAATACTCACTATGAGATAATGGGGCAGGATGCGGCAGGTACTATAGGAGGGCTAGCAGTCTTATGGAATCCTGATGAAGTTCAATTTGAAAACTGGGTCAGCTTCGCTCGAATCCTTTCAGGAACCTTTAGAATGATAGGTTTGTCAGAACGAATAATCCTTAGAGGAGTATATGGCCCGCATGTATCAAGTGAGCGCAGAAGCTTTCTTCAAAATATGGAAACAATTCGAAGGTTGTTCTCAGAGATGCCATGGATTGTAGGTGGGGACTTTAACATGATTACAACCACAACGGAAAAACGAGGAGGATCAAAAAGACCAGACCAAGACATGGAAGCCTTCGGTGATATGATATCGAAACAAAGATTGGTTGATATGCCTACAATAAACGGGATCCATACCTGGAACAATAGAAGAGGGGGAAAATATCAAATTGCATCGAGACTGGATAGATTTTAATTTCGGAGCAAACAAGGATCCTTCCCACAATGGACTCAGATCACTGGCCTATCAAGCTAGAAATTGACATTAAATCGAGCCCAAAAAGATGTCCCTTTAGGTTTGAAGTGTTCTGGCATAGGAATCAGCAGTTCATGCCAATTTTGGAGGAATGGTGGACCTAGAGCCAACAAAGAGGACGAAGCAAGATGTAGACCTTCCAACTTAAACTAAAAGAACTCAAAGAAAAAAATAAAAAAATGGAAAAAAGATGAATTTGGGAATATATTCATGGAGCAGCAATATTTAGAGCAAAAAATGAGAGTGTTGTAACAAGAAATTATAACAGAAGGTCGAAGTGAGGAAAAAAGCAGAGAAGAAGGTACAGTGATAAGCCAACTTGAGGAAGGGAGAAAACAAGAAGAAATATTGTGGAAGAAAAAGTCTCGTATAAACTAGCTTCGTGAAGGAGAAAAGAATATAAAGTTCTTCCACCAAGCCATGATACAACACAAACAAATTAATAGAATTTTTTCCATCAAAAATGAGGAAGGGCAACATATAACTCAACATGAGGAAATGGAACAGGCTCTAGTCGGATACTTTAAAGACATCCTTACTGAACCTCAAGAGGACAGAGAAGAAGCTATAGGAAGGGTATGCAACGAAATCCCAATAATGATCACTAGGGACCAGAACTTAGCCTTGATGAGGGTAGAAACCCTGGAGGAAGTGGAGGAAATAGTGAAGGGATGAAAAAAATAAAGCCCCAGGACTAGACGGATTTACAACGGAATTTTACCAAGCAGGCTGGCACTTCCTAGGGCAAGACATCTTGGAGGTGGTAGAGGAATCTCGTAGACACCAGAAGGTATGCCTTGGTTTAAACTCAACTCTTTTATCTCTTGTTCCTAAATCTGCTCACTTGGAAACCGCTCAAGGTTTTCATCCTATTGCTCTTTGTAATGTAATATATAAAATTATTGCTACTTTAATGGCTAAGAGATTGAAACCAATTCTTTCTACCATAATCTCCCCGGAACAAACTGGGTTTTTGGAAGGGAGACAAATTCTAGACAGCTTGGTGGTATCTCAGGAAGTGATTCATTCTCTGAAACAAAAAAAGGAAATGGGAATGATGGTAAAATTGGACCTCTGAAAGGTGTATGACCGTCTAAATTGGAATTACCTGAAAACAATCCTAATGGAATTTGGCTTTTGCAATAGATGGGTAAACTTGATCTATGATATGATATCCACCCCCAATTTCTCCATTCTCTTAAATGGGTCACCAACCTCGACTTTCAATGCCACAAGGGGACTGTGACAGGAAGATCCTTTATCCCCATTCTTGTTCATAATTGTAGTGGAAGGACTGGGATGATACTTAAAAAAAGAACCGAGGGAGAGAAAAATCAAAGGACTAAGGCCATGGGGAAACAACTTACCAATTACTCATGAGCAGTTTTTTGATGACATTATGCTTTTTTTTGTTGTCTCACTAAGAGAAGTTAAGAGGGTAAAATGGATTTTTGACCTCTTCATGGAAGCATCAGGCATGGAAATTAACAAGGAAAAATCATGCACATTCCTCTTCAACACACCAGAAGTGATCAAAGCCCACCTGACTAGAATTTTGGGCTTCCACTCTGGAGAATTGCCTACAAAACACTAGGGAAATCAATTAGCATTAAACCCTCTGAGGATAGCAAACTGGTAGCAAACCGTTGAGAAACTCAAGAACAGACTGGCAAACTGGTCCTTCCGATTGTTGAACATAGCGGGAAGACTAGTGCTCCTTAAATCAATTCTACAGGTAATTCCTACCTACCCTTTTTCGGTAATGGAGGTCCCCAAAGGAGTATAAAAATGACAGAAATATTCAGAAAATTCATCTGGGGAGGTCCAAAGCAGCAAAATAAATGGACCCTAATATCATGGAAAGGCCTAATAAAGCATAAAAGAAGGGGGACTAGGCCTCAGGGATCCGTACACTTTGAACCAAGTTCTAGGAGCGAAGTTGTGGTGGAGATGGATGAGGGGTGGGGAAGATCTATGGAAAAAGATTTGGACCCAAAAATATAATATGCCCACAACTACTGAAGGCATTCTTAGATTGGAGGAAGCTCCAAAGGGATCCACAGTATGGGACCTGGCTAGTCAAAACAGAGATATTATAGGAAGACATGCTCTCTGGGAAATAAGGAACGGAAATGTTGTCAAATTTTGGGAGGAAGCTTGGTAGCAAAGAGAGAGAATGATAGGGATACAAGCCCTTCAAAATACATATCAAAAGGCTACAGCGGAGGGGTTAAATTATGTTATTGAATATTGGAAAGAAGAAAGGCAAGATGAGACCTGGCGAACTTGGTGGAATCTGGAAGAATGGGACAACAACATAAATCCCGAACAAAAAGCACTACTTGTAAAAGAAATGGAATCAAGAAGAATCAAAATTAGAACAGGCCCAGATATAGTTCGATGGGGTAGATCCACAAAGGGAACTTTCACGTTAATGGAAGCCTACTATCTAACCACCCGTCAGGAGCAAGAAGAGGACGCACTAGTGTGGAAACAAATATGGAAGAACAATTGGTGGCCAAAGGTAACTTTGTTCACTTGGTTAGTTGGAAAAGGAAGAATCCTGACTTGGGATCAGATACAGAAGTGAGGATTCCATGGACCTCCTGAATGTAGCCTATGGAAACAGGACAAAGAAACATAGGAACACCTCTTGAACTCATGCCCTATTTCCCAGCAACAATGGGAAGAAGTCAGGAAACTTTTTGGAAAGTCAAATAGGGATCCCCGTGACATCAAACAAACCATTTTCCAATGGGGGAAAGGTCAATTCTGAAGCCCTGTGGTTAGGAGAGCCTGGAGTCTAGCAATGGGATTTAATATATGGCTAATATGGAAAGAGAGAAACCAAAGAATATTTCAAGACAAAGACAACCCTCCAGAGATGATTTGGAAGCGAACCCAAAAACTTATAAGAGAAACTATTCTAGCGGAAGCCTGGGAGGAAGAGGACTGGAAAACAACTCCAGAAGAAGGTTGAATCTTAGCCAGCCTAAATATGGATATGGCATGGTTTATCCTCAAAAGAAAAGAAATCAGAGCATTCAGAACTAGAGCCCATCCAAGTTCAAATTCCCTCGTGAAAACTTCATCAAACTAAATTTTGATGGGGCTTCTAAAGGAAACCCAGGGCCAGCAGGATTTAGAGGCATTTTTAGAGATAATCAAGGATGAACCAGATGGGTTTATGCTGATCAGGGAGGTATAATGAGTAATAATGAAGTTGAATTGATGGTAGTTTACCAAGGCATCAGAATAGAAATTAGAAAAGGGTATACCAAGTTGAAAATTGAAGGAGACTCACAACTAGTAATAGAGATGCTTAGGAAATTGAATAACGGGAAGGATTGGGAACAGGTAGTGAAGAGTTGGAGGATGGCCAGACTAATTCAGGACCTGGCAGAAATAATGAAATGCATTGACTACAAGATCATTAACCATGTTATAAGGGACGGTAACAAAGCAGAAGACTTCCTAGCTAACTGGGGTTGCAATGAACAAGATGGGAAGGTAGATAGTATATGGCCAACTCATTTGGAGACCCTTAATTTAATCATTAATCGGGATAATAATGAGATCACAGCTTCATGACAATGGCTATGGATGGCCCCCGATCAGGGTGGTAGAGGTGGCGACGTGTGGGAACACAATGAAGGTAGGAAGGTGGCAATGTAGGTCACCACACAACATTATAATTACACAGGACGTCGGGACGGCCTGTAGGCTAGGCAGAATCCCGAGGAGTAGAGGCGACATAGTAGTGGAGGAGGAAGGAGGTAAGAACAATGACGATCAAATGATGGGACGTTGGGTAGCTAGCATAGGATTAATAAGGATAGGAGAAGGTAGACCTGAAGATTGCATGCGGCAAAGGAAGGAGACGAAGAGAGTTAGAGGCTGGTTGGCATGCTCTACAACTTGTCATAGGAAGAGATATGAATTCGTAAAATTTTCCACTGCTTTCTCTGATATCATTGGCAAGATTAAGGAAACGGGAGGAGGTTTAACCGCTGCAGAAGGTCGACGAAAGGAAAGGGATCAGAAACTCATCTATTTTAATACTAGTCAGAAGACAGTGGGTGGTAAAATGAGAAAGGTTGGTGTCGAATTGAGCAAGGAAGGGAGACGGACAGGTCAAGATAATAGCATGCAAGGTTCCGAGTTAGATACTAATCAGGGGTAGTTGGAGACAGAAAAGCAGACAGTTTGGGAGGAAGAGAAGAACCCCGAGCAGATTTTCCAAGTCCATTCTAGGAAAGGAGGAGCGGGGAAGGTAAAAAATCCTGAAAGAGAGCAGGAAGGGGAAGGAGTGAATCTGGAAAAGAAAGCTAAGGGGCCTGGAGGTGAGGAATTTATAGGGAACACATCCTTCAACATTGGGCAGGGAAGTAGGGCAGTTGCCAGGAACAAACCAACTCGCCCAGGTTGCAAAAGAGGGCATAGGGGTAGAGGAAGAGGTCGACAAACCAACAGACAATAACTGAGAACCCCATCTCCAATTTTCCATAGACGAGGCTATAAAACCATGAGGCATATGGTGTAGGAGGAAGAAAAATCTTATAGTGAAGGAACTGATGCCAATATCCGCAGGCTAATTCAAGAACTAGAAGCAAATGCAATGCAGGAAGATTCAGAACCAGAGATGGAAGACTGGGGTAACCTGATTCCTGACCCGGGTAATACCAGAGGACGTCTGTCTTTATACAAGAAGGCAAAAGGCAATGGAATAGGTGGTAGTGGAAATGGCAGAGATGGCTCAGGGAATTCCTAATTTAAGGAGAGAAATGAAGAATCTTCAAATCTCTGCTCATGCAGGATATCAAGCTAGAGGAGATTCAACAACAGCAGAAGAAGATAGTTACAGTGACGAAAGACAAAGACACTCCACCTGAAAACATGGTATATTAATCCTTCTAGCAATGCTAATGGTTTTCCTTGTTAGTTCACCGAGAAAAAGCTCTCTTTTTCTGTATATAATATCTAATGTCGATAGGAAATCAGATTAGTAATTTTGGCAGTATCGTTTATTTGGCATGGATAGGCAGACTTATTATTTTTTGTTACTGGTCAACTATTAAAGACTTAAGATGGTCAACAGACCTGGTTTCCCTTCGAGGCGGGTTGAGGCCACCAAATGCTTGTACTTATTTCAACTTGGTTAAATAGAAAATCAAAGGTCCTACTCTAGCTTACAAAAAAAAAGGAAATGTCTATCATGTTTTAGGCAAACTAGGTCATGTTCTTGCTTCAAGTTTGAATTTTTTGAATTTTCATCATGTTAATTATTTTCTTATGGATAAATTCCTTCTATAGATAGAAGAAATCTCACTAGACCTAGTGGTTTGATCTAAAAACAACCAAGATAAAGCTGACTTACTTTCCTTAGAGAAGTTCAAAATACGGAAGAAAGACTTACTTGGGAACCCATGCAAGCACTATTCTTCTTCCTGTTTGCGAGCTTTAATTCCAACTTCAAATCCTAAAATTGTAATATAAAAATCATCCAAAACAAGCAAGATAGTTGAAACATACAAATAGCATATACAAACAACTCTAAACAAGAAGCAAAGGGTTCATTGTTCTACATATGCATAAAATGAGACATAATGTATAAGAAAACAAGGAATTTTTGTATTAATAAAGTAGCAAAATATTACAAATTTTGTAGGCCTTGAACTCGTAGATCTCTCCCATCGACAATAGTAAGCGTTTAATAACACCTAAATCACATGGATGGATTATGGACCTCTATGCACAAATCAACAGCATGAGGGCATAACCAAGTGCCTCCAAAAGCCAACCCAAACTCTATGGGAGGCAATGAATTTATAGCGTAATTGAGGTGGTTTTGAATTTACCATTCTAGGGATTAGACATACATTAGAGGGAGATAAGAGATAATACCTCAATATTAGGAGTTCGAGATCTAATCCAATAGTAAATGATTAAAACCACTTTTGAAGATTCCAAAAAGAGAAACTTCAAAATCAATTTTTTTATTTTTACTCATTTCCTGCTATCATTATAGTTTTTAGGAAAAGTAAGCTACGCCGGCCAATGCAGTTTCCTTGTGTGAAACCTATGTCAGTGTAGTTTGTCTTAAAGGTAAGTGATGACCCATAAACATACAGTTTTTAGCCAATGTAATCCAGGATTATTGTAACTTTTGGAAAAGGAATGTGTTTGGCTCTATAGAGGATTATTGCAAAGTGTCAATGGATCGCAATAGATCTGGTTCCATGGAAATTTTTTTGGATGCGATAAAATGAACTGTAAAAATTATGATTGTCCAAAGCTACATGATGTTTTGGGCAGTGTTCTGGAGGCTAACAAAGAAAAGTGGCTCGGATCATGGAACTACTGGCTCTGAACTCGGGAATTTAGGTCATAACTACATGGAAGCAGGCTTGTGCACGCAGTTTGTACCTCATAACTACACTCTTTCCTTATTGTGCATGCAGCTAGGGTGTTAGGTCAGAGAAAAAGGGTTCTAGCTGAGGGATTGATCACCTGGGGTGGTTTTTTCAGCTCCTTAACTAGAACTTCGAGGTCAGGTCATGTCATAGTAGTACTTAGATTAACATTTACCCAGAGGGCTTGTTAAATAAGGTAAATGTGGGGAGGGGCATTTACACTAATCATTTCCTTGCTAGGCACTTGCAATACAAATAGAAATTTGGAATACTATTCATTCCGAAGATTTTTTCCTTACTAGGTAATTGTTTATGTAAATTTTGATTCCAACTTTGAGAAGAATGTGAAATGAATGAGTATACTCCCCTTTCATTTCAAATCCTTGCATTGGAAAAAAAACAGACAATGAGTTATGCCCATAAAAATATGTATTTTAGATGGTAGAATTACTAGTTGATTGATTTCATGAGAGACCTAGTTCATGAATTATTTGTAAAGGAGAGAAAATATAGGAATCCTTGAGGAAGAGAAGAAGAAGATAAGCTTACTTGAGATAGATGAGAAAATAAGTTAAGAAGTTGTAAAGGAGTAGAGACAAAGTATATAATAAAGACAAAGAGAAATAAGAATTTAGAATTAAAGACTAGGTAAGGTAACAAAACAACAGTTTCACGTATCAAGGGATTGGTGTATCCTTTTAGGTAGTATCTTGAAAAAGAATAGATTGGAGCCTATAAGTAGAGGGAGTGGGTTCTCCCAACAATTTGTGGCTTGTAGAATAAAGTGAGGTTGAAGCCTCCTATAAGTATAAGCCTACAAAAACTGATGTAAAAGAGGGAATGGGTGCTTTCCTTTACATCATAATAAAAATTCATGGTTTTCTCCCTTTATGGACTTCCACTTATATCTAGTTCCTACATGTGTTGCATGTGTTTCTCATGTGTTTGATTTTGAATTCATGGTTAATTCGTGAACAAATATATAACTATGCTTATTGTTGAAGGAACGAAAAGGTTAAAAGGTTATTAAAAATAGTTTGAAATTGGTCATTTCTAAAAGGAATAATTACTGATTCACCACCCTCCCAAGTAATTGATTAGTTTCCAACAAATTTGACAAAGTACAACCAATATCTTCTATCTAGTGTTTTAACTAATCAATGTATATGCCAAAGAATGTAGGAGATAGGGGAAACCTTGTTTAACTCATATGTTATAGTTAATTTCTTTTTACCATGCCTTATTATTTCTAAAATTAGCAATGAAACTCTCCTGCAACTTCAATCCAATAGCTATTAGTTAAAAATAATTAGCTCTTCTAATTTACTCCAAGGGTTAGTCGTACCCATAGTGTCAAAAACTTTTCTAAAATTATCAAGACACCAAAGGATATTTCTTTGATTATTATGACACTTCTCCAAAATCATCCTAAGCATAACATTGATTATTGGGATACTTCTCCATAATGATCTTAAGCATAACAAGATGGTCGAGAGTTAAATGATAGCCCTAAAGTTGGATTTTCATTTAACTCTTTTTATTTTGTATTGAAATATTTTATTTATGATCTATATTGAATTATTTTTGTTATTTATATTTTTTTAAATGCCACATGTCAAACTCCACATTAAGAATTAATTACACATAAGAACTTTTGGGAAAGATAAGTTTTTTTATTTTCAATTAATTTTTCTCTTTGTGTGTGTGTGTGTGTGTGTGTTGTGTGCGTATGTATGTATGTATGAATGAATGAATGAATGATATACAATTATTATCATTAAGGTGGGCCTTGGAATATTTTATTTATGATGATATTTTTTTTAGTGTGTTTGTGACTTGATAGAATTACCCGTGGTTTGAGAAACCATTACACATTGGTACCTAGCCCAAAACGTCACTCACAGGTTGCTCTTGGCCGAGGCCAAAAAAAAACTTAACATGCTTGAATTTTTTTTGGTGCCTCCTCCCAATTACTACAACTTTTGAAAAATGGGATTTGGAATTTATTATTAAAATTAATTTTTTTTATTATTACCAGTATATCATTTTAAATGCTATTGTGTCAACTCCATGTTAAGTAGGGAAGAAATTAAACATTCCCTCATATTGGGTTGTTAATAAATCATGTTTCTAATGGTGTAGTCTAACTATTCTATGTTTTCTTTTTCTCTCCCAAATCTAGCACTTTAATTTTTGGTAAATTTATGATTTTTTTTGTTTGAAATGCATTTTTGAATACATAAATGGATTCGACAACTGGAAAAAAGACAAGGTTTTTTTTGTTTAAGGTGAATTTTGAATACACAAATAGGTTCTAACACCCTAAGTAATCCCACCACGAGCATTATGCATATTTCACAACTAATACTTGTGGTTCCAACAAATATCTATAGGATATTATTATCGCTATGACAAACACCCTCCAAAATTTTTCTTACACTTGAATTTTGGAGCCTACTTGTGATCCTAGGATATGTCGCTCTTTGATCATTCATATTTACTTCAAGGTCGGTTGATGTTCCCTCAGATCCTAAGCATCAAAGTCACTTTCTTATAATGCTCGGTTCTTGAAGAATTCACAAGTGCACTTCTTTTGATGCAAGCTTACATAGGCACAATCCATCCCTTGAAGGTAAGGCTTGCACAATAATTGGTGAAGGTGACTACGAAATTAATAACCATAGTGTACTATGCAGTACATGTCTTCAGTTAGTGCACACTCTCCATTGACATTCTTTCTCACTTCAATTGCGATTGTACTTCTATTTTGATGATATTTCTCGATTATCGTTGTAGCACACCTTGTCTTCGAAAGTGTCGCTTTCATGTTTGAAACTGTCATTTTTATTTCCATTTACTTTAATAAGTTTATTTGTCATATAATATTTACTCTAGTATGTGTCACTTTCACTTTGTTTTAGCCTTTTCAAGTGTCATGTGCACTTTTATCTTACTTTCTTAAGTGTCATCTTTTGGCATGATAAGTGCCACGCGTTGTAAAACTAGAGTTATGGTTCATTTCAAGAGGAATATTTGGTAAAAATGGGTCTTTACATGTATTAGACTCATTCCCAAAATTTAGTGCTTTTTTTCACTAGTGTCATCATTGTCATCACAAAGTGTATCTTAAGTGTTCCACTTGGAGGAGATTGTTGTTTTATCATTGCATTAAGGGGATCATGTTGTTTCTGAGTGTTGAGTGTTCCATGTGTTTTTCTATGGTTCTGAGTGTGTGATCATGTTCAAGTAATAGCTTGGTTTCATCTCTGCCTCAATGATCCCACACTTAGTCAAATTTCAAAAAGTCTCATGCTCAACCAACTTGGACTCACTTTACTTTCCTTGAACTACACATTGTGTAGTGGCAAGCCTGAAGCATTTACCCATACCTCCTATAATTGTGTAATGCACAATCTCTACCTCCAAGGATTGTGCACTATGTAGTCACAATGATCAAACTTGCTCCCTTTAACCCCTGAACTACGAAAGCATGCCTCCCTGTCAGTGTCCTTTTACACATTGCACAATTCCAGTTTGCAATCTCCCTCCCTGACTCCTTGAACTGTGCAACTGCATAATCCTCTAGCTCTCTCTCTCTCTCTTGAACTATGCATTGCATAGTCATAGTGGGTAAGCCTACCTCACTCTGACCCTCAATAGCGCAGTCTTCTATCCTATGTCTCCAATGCTACACATTGCATAGTCACAAGCCTCAACACCTTAGTCGTGGCCTCTAGAAATGTGCACTACACAATCCCTTAGCCTTCCTCCCAATCCGATACCCAATTCTAGATAAATCGATTATTTTCATGAAGCAAGTTAGCCTAGGATTTTTCCGGACTGATGTCATCTTGTCATGAGTGATTTTCAATTACAGGTGTTATATCTTAAGATGAAATGATGATTATAGAATAGAAGGAAAAGGATAGAATGTTAGAAGAAATGTGTGAAGTGGTAAAGATAGGTTGATCATTGAATAAGAAGATGAAAGGACATTAGATTGCGACATAAGTTGGAAGATCAAGATCATAATGAAGACTCCCTTTTTCAGCCCCTTGGAGGGCGATGATGAATAAAAAAGCATATCTTTCATGAAGATGAAGTATTCAATAAGCCTCTTACGAATATTGAAGACAAAGCAACAAGAGGAACATCTTAGCATTGTCACTTCATCATGGATTCCATATCATAATTTCCAAGTTGTGACTTGTACCAGTGTCGTCACAATGTCATAAGTGTCCATGTGTCTTGTTGCATCATTTTTGGATGTAATGATGTAATTATCAAAAGGAAAGGACAAAATGTTGGAAGTCCAAGAGTCATATGTAGAATATGAAAATTCAATAGTCATATATGGACAAAAGAGTCTTTAGGAAAAGTCCAAAAGTCATATAGAAGTCCAAAGGTCACATTAGATGTCCAAGAGTCATGATGGTAATCTAAGAGTCATAGGGGATATGAAAGGTCATTTCTCTTGTTAAAATAGAAACCTCATAACTCAATAAAATGGATTTTGGAGAGCTAGCCTTGGCTTCTCTAGCTTAGCATAGGAGAGAAGATCATTCTTTGGAGAAGAAAGAAGTGATTTAATGTTCCACTATTGGAGCTAGTGGCTCACCATTGTAATTGTGTACTTGGATATTTCACCTAATAATCATAATTTAAATGAGCCAACACATTTTCATGCATGTATCATGAATATTATAAGACTATTCTTTAGATGTTTGTTGTATATGTTCTGTTCATATGTACTAAGGAAATTGAACTACTTCATTGACTTTGGTAGTTATCTTATTGAATGTGTGTTGCATTTACTTTAATGTTCATTATGTTTATGTGAACTATTTTGCAACATAACTAATGAATCTTTCCTTTCTCTCATGTGCCTCTCTTAGGATAGTAGCATTACTTTCCTTTTAGATACTCACTATTTACCTCCCTCTCATGAAAGTCTCATTTTACAGATTGCAATTGGTGTTTCACAGTGTCAACTTACTTGTTGATTTCAAAGGTTATGTGCATACTCTCTTATGTTATTCATTGCAGCTGAGGTAAACCTTTAACTTATGGTGGTTGGGCCAATACTTCGGATGCGGTTTCTACTCCAAATAGTATGAGCTCTAAGTGGGACATCATACCGGGGAGACCCCCTTGGTTGACGGATTTCCAACGTCATCAACAATTGGTGCTAGAAGGAGGGCTAGATGACAAGATTTTCTCATTGAGTCTATTTTAAACCTCTTATCTTAAATGGCTCATTCCCAAATCATACTTCTAGGATAACCTCTTATCTTAAATGGCTCATTCCCAGATCATACTTCCAGGATATTTTTCCAATAGATATAATGGTAAACGGTTTATCCACAATGAACTTCTTCATTACTTGTCTCAATTCAAGTTTGATGGTGAGGGTGATACATCCATAACCGAGAATGCATCTATTTTTCCTAATTTTTGTGAACGTTATGAAATCGAATACAAATATGTGGCTTGTATTATTTTCTTCCTCACACTTAAAGGTTGAGTGAACTAATGGTGTCATACCCTACCACTCACTTCCATTCATTCTTTTGAACACTTCATTAAGGAGCTTCATTTAAAGTTCAATAAGTATGATTACCGAGATGTCCTTAAAAGGATGGATAAACTAAGAATGAATCATGATGAATAAATTGAGGATTTTCTAATCGGTTCCTTCACCTATGTTATGAATTTCCTGAAGAAGATACAGATTTGGGTTTCTTTAAACAAAATTATGACTATTTATTTTTGTTTCCCAAACTTTTGCAAATCATGAGACACCTCTAATTTCAAAGGAGGAACCTACTATTCCTTTTTGTTCCTTGTCCTCCTCTTTTTCTACTACCAATTTGGGTGCCTCCTAGTGATAACATTGAAATTGGGAAATTTGTAAATCAAATGGATGATCCATCTCTTCAACCTTCATCCATTTCTCATAATCCAGATCCAATGGAGGAAATCTTGGAATGGTTTATGGATCTTAAGGAGAAGATTTATCCCTCCACTTTTCAAGAAGATACTAATAATCATCACTTCAGTTTAGAATCTGATTTGGTTTCTTGTCCTCCTCTATCTTCTATTCTCATAGCCCCTTGTCCCATGATCTACTTGACAAGTCTCTTCACAATCCAAGCAGTGACCAGGTGCAAGGTAGTCACATTTCACAGGTGTAGGAGCAGGAAGGTGAAGCTTCTTTTGATCTTTCTTCTTTTTTTCAAAGTTCTCTATGTGAAGATGGCGTTTATTCATTCTTGGTCAATTTTGAATTTACTAATCTCGATAGTCAGTCAAATTAAAATGAATTTTCCTAATCAATCTAAAGGCTTGGGAAATTATCATTCTAACGATGATAACTCCATTAAAGTATATGATGATGAATTCTCAAGTGCACCAATTGATCTTTCGGTTTCTCAAGAAGATTTTACTTTCAAATATCTTTATGTAGAATCAGATTTGATCAAAAAAGATGTTGTTGGGGAAATTTCCTCTTCACCTTACTATCCGTTGTGCTCTATTGTTTGTAACACGATAACTTGTGAAGAAGATACTCCATTCTCTTCAAGTTCTTGCAGTAACATAAGGTAAATAGGTTATCCATGACAAAAAAGGACACAATCAAATCATCAAGTATCCATTCCATTCCTTATCATTTCTAGTATTGCATAAGGACAACCCTTTAAATTAGGTTTCTCGTGAGATTTCTCCAATTTATAAATCTCCAGATTTGCAATTAGAGGAATATTATAACTTGAGTAATATATTTGTTGAAGTTGGAAAATTTCATCAAACCAGTCATGCAGATGGTTTCCATCCAAATAATAATTATATTGTTAACTTAACTGATAGTAGTTATAGACATGTAAATTGTGATCTGATTCAACCCTTAAAATGCAACTATCCTTCTTTTCAAAGTTTCGAAACTTATCAGGAAGTCGAGGCAATTCAACTGTCATTTATGGTTATGACAGGTTCTCATAATCCCGATGAGATCTCTTAGGATAGTAGCATTACTTTCCTTTTAGATACTCACTATTTACCTCCCTCTCATGAAAGTCTCATTTTACAAATTGCAATTGGTGTTTCATAGTGTCAACTTACTTGTTGATTTCAAAGGTTATGTGCATACTCTCTTATGTTATTCATTGCAGCTGAGGCAAACCTTTAACTTATGGTGGTTGGGCCAATACTTCGGATGCGGTTTCTACTCCAAATAGTATGAGCTCTAATTGGGACATCATACCGGGGAGACCCCCTTGGTTGACGGATTTCCAACGTCATCAACAATTGGTGCTAGAAGGAGGGCCAGATGACAAGCTTTTCTCATTGAGTCTATTTTAAACCTCTTATCTTAAATGGCTCATTCCCAAACCATACTTCCAAGATAACCTCTTATCTTAAATGGCTCATTCCCAAATCATACTTCCAGGATATTTTTCCAATAGATATAATGGTAAACGGTTTATCCCCAATGAACTTCTTCATTACTTGTCTCAATTCAAGTTTGATGGTGAGGGTGATACATCCATAACCGAGAATGCATCTATTTTTCCTAATTTTTGTGAACGTTATGAAATCGAATACAAATATGTGGCTTGTATTATTTTCTTCCTCACACTTAAAGGTTGAGTGAACTGATGGTGTCATACCCTACCACTCACTTCCATTCATTCTTTTGAACACTTCATTGAGGAGCTTCATTTAAAGTTCAATAAGTATGATTACCGAGATGTCCTTAAAAGGATGGATCAAATAAGAATGAATCATGATGAATAAATTGTGTTGTTTCACTAGATGCAAACTCCTTTTTGAAACATTTTCGGTATATCAGATATAGTTTTTCTAACTTTCAAGAGTCATATTTTTATCAGATAGAAGACTATGCTTTATTTCATTCATCTCCATGCAAATCTCTTATATCGAATTTTGGTTTGGAATGTATATCTTTCATGGATGCACAAAGCTATGATGCCTATCATTCTGATTGTGAAGATAACGATCAACATTGACCAAAGAATTGATATCTATTAAATGGTTTGGTGAACTATTAAATGGTTTGGTCAACACTCAACTCCTAATATTTATCGTGAACGTTATTAAACTAATCATTGTTTTTCTAGCACAATTAATCCTTTTGAGAAACATTCACTTCTTGAATAATTTAGTGGATCAAAACCCCCATGTTGACATGGATTCTAGTTTGATTTGACATATCCTTTTAACCTTTCGTTAGCATGTTATTTCAATCGGTTTCCCAGACTCACAATGCCAACAATTGCTTCTAATTTTACAATATTTCGTATTACTAGTATGGCTTATAATCATATACAAATGACACCATTGGAGAATCTAGAATCTCATATGCTAATTCATCAACCAAGTCTTAAAACCGGTCCTAACAACTATCACTCAATGAATCATTTTCCCATTAGCACATTCGATGATAGTTGTCCTACATCGGTTGACCTTGTTGATTCTCCTTCTAATTCTACTACGTTGATTGAAATTTAATCTTTCCTAGAATTTTAGGGTTTTCAAAAGGATTATTTTGGATTTCATGGTTGAATCTATGACTGGTTGGAAGCATTGAACTTAGCATGCTCATTTGATAATTATAAGCTTCGGTCTTTCTTGGTGCTTATTAAGAAGGACAACACCGATGATGATTCATCTACAATAAGCCTTCGAGGTTTGTATGGCTTTTTTTCTCATTGAAAAGGTAAGGTTTATGGGTGGTTAAGTTTACTTGTGATGGCACATATTTTTGCCTTTAGCAAATACCTTCAATCTATTGTGCAAGTTATTCAAGTTCTTATATTTTCTTTTGCATAACATTATATATCGGTTTTAATTTCTGGTATCTTTTTGTTTGTAGGTCAGGAGAAGTTATGATGGTTACATTAGAAATCTCATTAGACTTGACCTTGACCTTCTAGCTGGTTAGGTTAGGAGTAGGTCTAGTTGTATTCAAGTTTCCCTTTTCGCACTCATCATGTGTTTTCTCACCATCTAGTATTTTTATTTATTTTGTTTTCTTACTTCTTTTTGCATGTTTCTTTACGTTCAACCTCCATTTTATTTCATTTTTGGTGTTGTTTCTTTGCTTTGTCTTTTTTTTTCCTTTCTTGTTTTTCTCAAAGACAATGTGGAGAAACTTGAAAAATGGAAATTGTGATGACGAACAATGCTTGGATTATTTGTTATCCTCTTCTTTATCTTGGGTTTACATATCTTTAAATTCGATAAGTCTGAAAAAAAAATACGATTCATTCCAGATGAAAATCCTTTGTTCGAACTACGAATATCATATATTTATTAGGATATTCCATTATGACTCAACCTTGTATTAAATGGTGTTTTGACCTATCCACTAAATCAAGTAGAGAAGGGAAAGGAGAACAAATTTAAACAAGAATATTAACTTTGGTTATATTTTAAATCCCTTAAACAAGGAATCAACCTCTTCTATTCTCAATAAGTCGAGATCCCTCTTCCACTATCAAAATAAATAAGTGCCTTTGCAAATTCTATTAGTAACTAAATAAAGAGGTGAAGAAGAGAAAGGGTTCCTGCATAGGGAGGTGAAGCAAGCAATTTCGTTGGGGTATTGTTTAGGCTCGCTCGCAGCTAAGCAATGCTTATGATTCCTTGAGGTAACTCCACTGGGGTATTGTGCAGGTGTTGGTAGTGGATAAACATCATTGAATGTGCCTAAAATCTCAATATATTTACTATCCTTCTCCCCTATCAAAATAGTTAATGTGTGACTAATATTATGTTGATATGTTTGAGGTTGAGAAAGGAAAAGAAGAGACTATACTTTTAACCGGTATAAGTGGAAAATTCGGGTAATCCACATGGCAAATCAATATTTCCTAAAAGATTGAGACCTTGAAATTAAATTTGAAACCTAAATAGAGAAGTTGGAGTTCTACCAATGTGTCACCAAGTCTTGTCATTGCGATAAACACCCTCCAAAATTTTGCTTACACTTGAATTTTGGAGCCTATTTGTGATCCTAGGATTTGTCATTCCTTGATCGTTCATACTTTATTCATGGTTGGTAGATGTTCCCTCATATTGTAAGTGCCAAATTCACTTACTTATGCATGCTCAATTCTCGAAGAATTCACAAGCGCACTTCTTTCGATGCAAGAAGATAATAGCACTAATCGTCTCTTGGAGGTGAGGATTGTGCAATCACTGGTGACGGTGATTGTGCATTTCATAATAAAAATTTATTACTCAGTACATGTTGATAGTTAGTGTGCACTCTCCATTAACATTATTTCTCACTTCAATTGTGATTGTACTTTTATTTCAGTGAGTTTTCTCAACTGTCGCTCTAGCGCACCTTTGTTTTCTCAAGTGTCACTTTCATGTTCGCAATTGTCATTTTTATTTGCATTTACTTTAATAAGTGTCATTTTCATTTTTTTTTCACTCTGGCATATGTCACTTTCACTTTCTTTTAGCCTTTGAAAGTTTCTTTTTCACTTTTATCTTACTTTCATAAGTGTCATCTTTTGGCATGAGAAGTGTTGCACGTTGTAAAAGCGGAGTTATTGCACATTTCAAGAGGAAAATTTTGTACCAATGGGTCCTATCTATCATATGTACATGTATTAGACTCATTCCCAAAATTCTATGCATTGTTTCACTAGTGTCATCGTTGTCATCACAAAGTGTATCTTAAGTGTCACACTTGGAGGAGATTGTTTTTTTTCCTTCGTATTAAGGGGATCATGTTGTTTCTTAGTGTTGATTGTTCTTTGTGTGTCTTCAATGGTTCTAAGTGTGTGCTCATGTCCAAGTTTTACCTTTGTTTCATCTTCATCTCACTAATCCCACACTTAGTCGAATTCCAAAAGGTCTCATGCATGACCAACCTGGACTCACTCTACCCTCCTTGAACTACACTAGTGGAAAGCCTCAAGCATGTGCCATCGTCTCCTGGAATTGTGCAATGTGTACTCTCTACCTCCAAGGACTGCATATTGTGAAGTCACAGTGCTCAATCCTTGCCTCCTGACCCCCATAGCTACGTAATCATGCCTCCTTATCATTCTCATTATGTGCATTAAATTAATCCTACTTTGCATTCTTCCTCATTGGCACCTTGAGCTGTGAACTTGCTTGATCCTCTGACTCTCTCTCTTTCCTGAACTATGCATAGTGCAGTCACAATGGGAAAGCCTACCTCATTCTGAGCCTCAACTATGCAATCTTCCTTCCCAAGCCTCCATTGTTTCACATTGCATAGTCACAAACCTCAACCCCTCACTCCTAGCCGATGGAATTGTGCACTATGCAATCCCTGATCCTTCCTCGCAATCCAGTACCCAGTTCCAATTCAATCAATAATTTCCATGAAGAAAACTAGATTAGGATTTTTTAAGACTGATGTCATCTTGTTAGTGATTTTTAATTGTAGGTATTATATCTTGACATGACAAGATGATGATCAAAAAGAAGGAGAAGGAGACAATGCTAGAAGAGACTTGTGAAGCAGTAAAGATAGGTTGCTCATTGAAAGGGACACCAGATTGTGATAGAAGTTGGAAAATCAAGATCATAGTGAAGACTCCCTATTTTCAACCCTTTAGAGGGTGAGGATGATGAAAAAAGAACATCTTTCATAAATATGAAGTATTGAACAAACCTATCATGTAGATTGAAGACAAAGCAACAAGAGGAACAACTTGGTATTGCCTCTTCATCATGGAATCCATGTCATCCTTTTCAAGTTGTGACTTGTACTAGTGCCATCACAATGTCAAGAGTGTCCATGTGTCTTGCCACATCATTTGTGGATGTAATAATGTAATTATCAAAAGGAAAGGAAAAAATATATGTATGGAAGTCCAAGAGTCATATGTTGAATATGAAAATTCACATAGTCATATATGGACAAAAGAGTATTTAGTAAATGTCCAAAAGTCATAAAAAAGTCCAAAGGTCACATTAGAAGTCCAAGAGTCATGCGGGTAACCCAAAAGTCATAGGGGATATTGATGCAGGAGCATCCAATTAGGGAGGCGACAGCTGGAAAAGCTGTTAAAATTAAATTCACTTTTAGTTTAATTTTATTTTATGTTTAAAAGAAGGTTGTCACAACCAATGTTTTCCTTTAATTTGAATAGTAGTTAGGTTAGAAATTAGTTTTAAATAATTTAGGAAATAAACTGCCAGAAACTGGAATGTAACTACATTGTAAATGTAGGTAGTTCCTCAATAGAATGAGGCTACCAGCAACGTAAATAGGCAACCCAAAGACAAAGTTGGGGTTGCTGCCATTGTAGTGGTTAATCTATGGTGCTAGATTAGACTAGATCTAATATCAACCAAGGTAGGTAAACTTAGAGGCATGTGTCTAAAGTCTATAGACCTAAAAGGATCTCATCTACCTCACTAAGTGTCTATTGTGACAGGCTACAACACTCCTTTATTGGAGATTGAAATATGTTTCCTCTCACACCTTAACACTCAGATCATCTAATCTAATTGACTGTTCTAAAGAAACAGTGTGTTACTAGTCTGAGTTTTCAACTCTTTTACAAGGATATCTTCACAAAAGCTCTTTCCAGCTAACACACTAAGCATTCATGAAAACCAAAAACTCTTTTAAGCACATTAAAACTCAAATGCATGAAAACAAAGTCCACAAAGATACTTCTAAATTCAACGGTCGATCAAATCTTTTACAACATATTGTTCAATAATCTAACAATCGAATTCTCAAGCTATCACCATGAATAATACTTGCAAGAACTTCTAATCGAATCAATAAACTCACGGGAAAGAAAATATCATCAAACACTATTCAACACTATTTAGATTTGAAAACTATGTAAATGAAAATAAAAGTATACCAATCTCCACGTAGGGCCCGTCCACGCTTCAATGGCACACTTAGGAAACTTCAAGTGATGAAAACGTTAACGCATAAGCACTGTAATAGTAAAACAATGCCTGGAATTAAGATCTGGAAATCAAATTACATGCAAGAGAAATGTTCTGGAAACAATACACAAGAACAACAACATTCTGGAAACAATACACAGTCTTTTTAATTTGCTTCTCTCCTATCCTTCGTTCACTAACTTTTGCTTCTAATCGAATGTACATACATTATCATGCAGATGTTTCTGATTTTACAAGAAAGGTGATTTTTGTCTTTTCTAATCTTAACTGATTTCAAAAGCAAAACGAAATCAGTTTAGGTAACTCTGGCTTTTTGCTACTTTTGTGACCAAAAAGGCTGGGTTTGACCAACATTGACCATGTATCCAGGAGCTTTAGATTCGCTGTTGAATAGATCTTTCACCAGGTATGTACATCCTAGATCACGTTCCTATCCTTTGTTTTGATTTTCCTGCCATGCCATGTGTCACATCATAAACCATTTACAGGAAGTCATGACATCCTATAATTTTGTCGAAATTTTGTAATTTTTAACATAAAAATTCACAAATTAAATTTAATGTAAAATAACAACTATAATGCTTTGATTAATCAATTTCAAAGGATTATGAGGGGTTTATGGGAGAAAATGATAGACAAATGATGGATTTCTAGAAGAAAAGGATGGCAATGAAATGGTACCAACATCTCCCCCAAGCTCAATGATTTATCATGTCCTCATGCTAATCCTGATGTGCTCCCTTTATACTATGTTCCTGCTTGTGCTTCTGCCACTTATAGCAATGCATCTATATTCTTATGAGCTTGGGCATTCTTCTGGATGTGGAGCTCATGTTTCATATTCTTTTATTTTTCTTTGAGAGATTTCTTTTGAGTATACCATTTGGTTGCCCATTTGCAAATGTCGGTTTGTTCAATCTTAAGTTCTTTGATTTACTCCTTCAGTTTCTCATTTTTCTGCTGAGTCTTCTTGCTCTGAGCTCTCAACATTTCATTCTCCTTCTTGATGACCTTCTCTAGCATGTTTGCCTCCATCAATTCCTCTTTTAGCTTTTCAATTTGTTTCTCTAACCTTCTTTGTTTCTTGTTTGCAGGTGCTGGCTCTTTCCCTTGTCCATTGTTACTCTCGATTTCCACTTCTGCTTCCGGTTCTAGCTGTGAATGAACATGGCTCTTAATGTCCATTGGTGCATTTGCATTTGACTCTGGTTGATCATCTTGTGTTTGGTTCTTTTGTATTCTCCTTGATCTTCTCATATATGTAGTGAAGATTTTGTCTTGTTCAATTTTCTGGGCCGCTTCTTGCCTCATCCTTCTTGTCCTTACACTACTGCTATGTTGAGGAACATTGCTTGACTTGCGCTAAGGGATTTCCTCATCAATATCAAGCATAAACTCTGTGCGCTCTTGCTATTCCTATTCATCTTCTCCATCTTTAATTTGATTAGCAACCAAAAATTATTTCCATGTTTTTCCCCTCCTCTGCACTTCAAATTCAATTAGAATTTTAATCAACCCAAAATGATACAAAATTTTATCTTCATTACCCTTTTGTTTCTGAATAGTTTTTGACATTTTATTCAAACTTTGTAAGAGGAAATAGGGTAGACTGATGGTGCATTGCCCTTTTAAGTGCAACAGGAGTTTGATGTGATATAGATATACTATGCTGTAACGACCTTCACATGTAACAAATTTCTAAATAATGTACACCATTTCATCCCATGGGTGCATTAGCCAGCTTCTAGGGACACCCTTTTTTCAGTTGACAGAGGAAACCCTTGACCTAGACATAAACTGAGTCCATGATTTTTCCTTAAATTGTTTTGTTTTGAAATAATTTTCTCCTTCTGGACTGATTCCCAATGTTTGTGCTATGGTATCCTCTGAAATTCTAAAAGAGAAGTTGCGTATTAATGCTTTCTCTCCATTAAATGTGAATGCAAACTGCTTGGTCACTTCTTCATTGTTCCCATTAAATTTCTCTAGAAAGGATAACCATTGCTTTTCCCTTAAAATCGTAATACGGTCATCATGATATTGGGGAATATCAAATGTTCCAGGCTCTTCTCTATTGGTCATTTTGAAAAAGAAATTCTTGTTCTAACCCTTTTTGTTTATGCTCAATAATTCAACAACAGTCTCTCGATTTGTTACCTCTGTTGTGCGCTCCACTCAACCGACCTGGTAGCGCCCTCAGTTCTTGGGGTCTCCTTCTTCAATTGCTTGGGCAACGACCTGATTCACGTTCTCTGATTATGGGCAGAGGTAAAAACTCGTGGTGAGCCTATTTTCTATGCTCTCCCTTTGTAGCGCCTGCTATCTCGACCTTCTTTGAAATCACAGAGTTTGAATCAATAATATGGTAATGCCCTTTACGAACTGAGAGTTTTATGAAATGAAACTTAACAACTGACCTTTCCCAAATTACTATAATGATAATGCAGAGTGCATTCACATCATAAACACAGAGGAGTTGTACTAGTTTGCATAGGTACAATCATGAGAATGCCATATACATATAAGGAGTGTTGGAGTGATGATAACGGATAGATGTTGCATGAGTCGACTTGGGTCAAACAATCATTTTATAAATTGGCCAATTCAAAAATGAATGAAATCATTGAACACTTATCTTTCCAATGATTCACCACTTGTCCATTACTTGTTGGTGCTTGGCCGATTGGAAAGATGATGGATCGATGACAAGGTTTGATGGCTGATTCAAAAATGAGGAGTTAATGACAAGGTTTGAAGGGTGGTGTAGGAAAAGATTTAAAAATCGTAGGAGGAATATGGCAATAGGCTAAAGTGTGTTGGGAAATGATAGCAGAGTTGAGTAGTTAGGAATGTTACAAGGGTGATGGGTATAGGCATGTTTGAAATTGATAAAAAGAAATCATAATCATCATATTTAACACTAAAATAATTCAAGAATTTTAAATGTTAAAAATAAAAATTACAACAATACATTACACTTGTTGGTTGACCAAAAGTTGAGTTGGCATGCACAGGTAGGACTGATCTTCATTGTCCAAATATGATTAATATTCACTGTCCATAACAGATCCCTTTTGAGATGAAATTGGATATAACAGGTCCCTCTGAAATCTGAAGAATTATGTGTGTGCAATTTCTTTGAAATCTGAAGAACTATGTTTATGCAGCTTCCTTGATCCTTGGTGTTGATGTAGCCTTGATGATAAGCAACCTTTTAAACTCTGTTGAAACTTTGTTGAAGTAGCCTGATGTATCTTGAATGCAGTCTTTAACAGGTCCCTTTGATATTTGTTGAACAAGTCCTTCTAATATTGGTACTGGTAACATAGTCTTCTGAACAGGTCCCACTGCATATTGCTTGAATAGGTCCCTCTGATTGGAACAAAAAAAAAACAACTCCTTTATTGGAATACTGAAGTTCTGAAAAAAATTATTTGAAGATTTACAAATGAGGAGATGAGATAAGGAAAACAAAATGTTGATGCTTCTCCCCCACTAAAGCTTTGACTTGTCCTCAAGTCATTATTGAAGCGATGAACCAAATAGTAAACAAACAGAACAAGGAATTCTTACCAGCCAAAGGATTGGTTTTCAAGTAAGAATTCTGGGTTAGAGTGTGCTAGAGTCTGGTTTTCACATCTAAACCATTATTATTTTTTTTATTTTATTTTTTTTATTTTTAGTTTCTATGTTTATTATTATTATTATTATTTTTTATTTATTTATTTCAAAAAAAAATGGAAATGAACTAAGGTAGAGAAATCACAGCTGAAGGCTGCGATATCTCAACCTCCCTTTGTTGAGATACAGCTTGAAGAAAATCCTCCTTGCTGATGGGCTTATGATAGAGTTTCAACCTATGGCCATTGACAAGAAAGGGGTTGTCTTCTCCATCAATGGTAGTAAGCTTGACTGATCCATTTTCATAAACTTGAACTATTTCGTATGGGCCCATCCAATGTGTGGTAAATTTGGCTTTATGATCTCTGAATTTAGAGTCAAAGAGTAAGGCCTAGTCTCCTTCTTTGAACTGTGTCTTTTTGATGTGTGCATTATGCCACTGCTTCCTTTGTTTCTGCATTAGGAGCGTTGTCTCCTCTGCTTGCTACCTCATTTCATCCAGCTAGTTCAATTGTTGAATTCTCTCTTGTTGGGCTTCATTGAGATCAATTCCTAAATTTGCAGCCATCTTATAAGTATGTATTTGAAATTCAATAGGAAGCATTACCTTTTTGCCATACACTAACTGATATGGTGTAAATCCTGTAGTGTTCTTCCACGTGATTCTATAAGCCCAGAGTGCATCTTTGAGCTTCTCTTCCCAATTCTTTCTGATCATTGCTACGGTCTTAGTGATAATTCCTTCCAATGTTTTATTTGTGGATTCGACCTGGCCATTGGCCTATGGATGGTAAGATGTACTTTTCCTGTGCTTGATTTGATATTTTTCTGTGATGTCTTTAACTAGCTTTGAAGTAAACTGAGTACCTTGATCTATCACTATCTCCCTTGGTACTGCATACCTTACAAAAATCTCTTCAAAAAGGAAGTTTACCACTGTTTGTTCAGTTTCCCAGACTAGTGCTTTGGCTTCAGCCCATTTTGTCACGTAATCAATACATAATAGGATGTACTTTTTGCCTTTGGAAGTTGGACTGATGGGTCTATGAAATCTAGAGCCCATTTTTCAAATGGCTCTAAATGTACTTGAGGCTGAAGTGGCATTTCATCTGTAGCTGTTGGCCTGCCCATTCTTTGACAACTATCACAACTTTTCACATACTTCTTGGAATCCTTAAAAATAGATGGCCAGTAGCATCCAAGGCTGAGAATCTTGAATGTTGTTTTTTTGGCTGAAAAATGCCCACCACACGGTTCATCATGGCAAGATTTTAAAATATCAATTATTTCATAATTTCTTACACATTGTTTAATAATCATATCATAACCAGTGTAAAACAAATCTCCATTGACCCATGAGTATCTAGCACTTTGTTTGATCAACCTCTTCTTTTCCTTTGGACTAAAATATGGAGGTGTTCTTCCTGTGGACAAATAATTGGCCAAGTCAGCATACCAAGGATTCAATATTGAGATTGCAAATAAATTTTCATCTGGAAAAGAATCTTCAACCGGAACAACCTCACCTGGATTTTGCAGTCTAGAAAGAAAATCTGCCACCTGATTCTCCTTACCTGGTCTATCTAACACTGTGATATTAAATCCCTGTAATAATAATAGCCATCTGTTAACTCTTCCATTAGTTATTGGTTTATTCATTAAATACTTAATGGCAGAATGGTCAGTATGTACAAAAACCTCATAACCAGTTATATAATGTCGGAATTTATTCACAGCATGTATGATTGCAAGCATTTCTTTTTCAGTGACTGTGTAGTTTAGTTCTGCAGGTGTTAGATTTTTACTAATGAAATAGATGGCATAATGGAAAGAATCCTCTTTTTTGCCTAATGAGGCACCTACTGCAGTATCAGATGCATCTGTAAAGATGTGAAATGGTAGGTTCCAGTTAGGTCCTTTTAAGACTGGTGTGGTTGATAACTTTTCTTCGAGTGTTTCAAAAGCTTGTTGACAATTCTCATTCCAGTTGAAAGGTGTGTCTCTTGCTAGAAGCTTAAAAAAAGGTAAAGATATTTTACTAAAATGTTCAATAAACCTTTTGTAATAGCTTGATACCCAAGAAAACTTCTTACCTCTTTTTGAGTCTTAGGAATTGGCAAATTGATAATGATTTGAATTTTTGATGGATCAACTTTAATGCCTTGAGAAGAAATATAGTGTCCTAATACTATCCCTTCATTTAACATCATAAAACACTTTTCATTGCTCAGGGATAGATTAGCTTCAATAAATCTCTTCAAAACTTTTTCAAGATTCTCTAATGCATGCTCAAATGAATTACCATATACTGAAAAATCATCCATGTAAACTTCAACACAATCATGAACTAAATCAGCAAAAATAGCTAATACAGCTCTCTGAAATGTAGCTGGAGCATTGCAAAGTCCAAATGGTAAAACATTATAGGAATAAGTGCCCCAGGGACAAGTAAAAGTGGTTTTGTCCTGGTCCTCTAAGGCTATCCTGATCTGGTTATAGCCACTGAAACCATCAAGAAAATAGAACGATGATTTCCCAGCTAATGTGTCTAGCACTTGGTCAATAAATGGTAGTGGGAAATAATCTTTGAGGGTTGCTTTGTTCAGTTGTCTGTAATCAACACAAATCCTCCACTTGCCATTTTTCTTCGACACTACTACCAATGGGGATACCCATTGACTGTTAGAGATAGGAGATAAACTTGACTTTCAACAGTTTTTGTAATTCCTCTCTAACAATATCCTGAAGCATGGGATTCATTCGTCTCTACGGTTTCCTCATTGGTTTGATATTACTATCTGTATAAATGTGGTGAGTGCATGTTTCAGGGTAAATTTCGTGCATATCGGTGTAGTCCAAAGCAAATTCTTTTTGGTATTTTCTCAATAATTGTATCAATTTTTCTTCTTGAGATGAGTCTAGGTGAGTGCCAATATTCAAAGTTTTTCCTGGACTAATCTCTATGGTCTTGCTATGTGTATTTGTGATAGATTGGATAGGAAAAATGTTCTGAAATGTTGTTTGCAAGGAATGAATGGTCCATGTTTCCTGAAAATTTTGTGCCAAAAGTTCATCTGCAGCATGGTATTGGTCATTTCTCAATTCTTCGGAAGTATCAGGTTGAGAAAGGAACAATTCTACCAAATCATTATTTTGTTCTTGAAAATCATAGATTTGGTTGATGCTGAAAACAGATTGAACTTCTGCCTTATCATTGTATTTATCATCAAGCTATAAATTGTGTGCTATTGTTGGTGATTGTGCTGATGGGTAAAGAGTGAGTTGTTCTCTTTCAGTACCTTGTGAAATGATCATATTACCCAATCTACATCCTATGAATGCATCAACAGTTGCTAACCATGGTATACCAAGGTTGATAAGGTGTCCTCCTAAATTGGATTTTGGCTGAAGAACTAAAAAGTCCACTGGATACTCCCAAGAGTCCAGTGAAACAATTATGTCCTCCAAAATCCCTTCAAGAATCACTTTAGACCTATCAGCGAGTTCTAGAACAATTGTTGTGTGCTGCAAGTTTGTGAGCTGCAGTGTTTTCATTATTTCAAGAGTCATCACATTTATTGCGGCCCCAAGGTCAATTAAGGTGTTTGGAATATGTATGTTGTTAATGATTGTAGTGACTCTGGGAATACCGGGATCAACATGCTTTTCCATTGAAATGGTGTTTGTCATAAGGCCAGCTAAATGTCCAATAACATGAATAGTTTGTGGATCAACTCTTTTCCTAGTAGGCTTCTTGAGGCACAGTTCTTTGATGGCTTTAGTATATATGGGAATGTCTTTTATGGCTTGTAGTAGTGGAATTTTTATATAGACATTCTTTAGCTCATCTAAAACATCAAATTGTGGTACAGACATGGGAAGTTTTGTTTGGACCAATCTATCTGGAGAAGGTGGTGGATGCAACGGTTGCATTTGTTTATTTTTGATGTCATCATTTTGTTTCCTTTGAGTTGGAGTTTCATTTTCATTTTCTTCGTTTTCTTCTTGCTTATCAGCTATTGGAGATTCTTTTTGAAGTACCTTACCAGACCTTAAATTGATATTTTGCAAAGGTAATGTGGGATATGATGGTCCCTCATCTACATTATAAGCTGGTCTCTCTGCTCTGTTATTTGGATTTGGTATAGGTTGAGCAGGGATTTGAGTAAGTCTAGGAGGTTTTTGGTTAGATGGAAGTTGTAATTGTGGTGGATTTATTGGTGGAGGAGCAGGCAATTCTTGTTGAGTGGGTTGGGGTTGATAGACAACTTGCCGCTGAGGATATTGCTAATATGTTTGAGGATATGGCTGATGATACTGTTGATATGGCTACGAATATGATTGGTATGGTTGAGGATATGGTTGATATTGTTGAGAGTATTGCTGAGATGGTATCCATTGTTGTTGTGGGTAATTTTGGTGCTGCCATGGCTTGGGTACATTCCACGAATTCTGAGCATACATCTGATCTTGTGCAGGAAATTGCAAATTCTGGTTTGGAAACATACCTTGAGGTGGAGGTCTTAGTTGCCATGGTCTCTTTGCGCCCATGAAATACACATTATCCATATCTGTGTTAGTTGCCACATTACAATTTTGCAAAAATCTTAACTTTAGAGTAGTGAAATATATCATGATATTCAGTACAAAAGGCACAAACTTGAATGTTTTCTAATGGGCAGTCTTTTAAGGCATGTTTCTTCTGGCATTTTGGACAAAAGACAACCATTATCTTATCTTCCTCTTCTTGTCTTTTCTTGGCTTTGAGAGTGTCAATTTGAGTTCCTAAGGTACTTAATAGATCTGTTTCGAATTCTTCTAACAAATTGCCTATTTCAGCTCTTGCGACACTTGTTGAAGCAGATTTTGTGGCTTTGGATGATATGGCTCTTTTTCCAATTTTGGCTTTGCTCCTAGAATACTTTTCACATATATCAGCAATTTCTTCGAAAGGTAAGGTGGAAATATCACCTTTTCCCATCAAATTAAGATCATCTAAGTATTCTTCTCGAATGCCCTTCAAAAGTATTGTTCGAATGAGATCAAGAGTCATTGATCGATGTTTTGATTTTTTTAAATTGTAAGCAAATCATTCCATGTACTCCTCTAAATTTTCATCCTCTTGATGATTCATCCTAAAGATGTCATCTTTAGAATCTTTCGACCTACAATAAGGTTGGTATTTCTTGAGGAATATTCTTCTCATGCCATCCCAATCAGTTATTGCATGTTCACCAAGTCCCATGAACCATGTTAGTGCTGATGCTTTTAATGTTGTTGGGAAGAGTCTAAGCCTAGGGGCATCATCTGTGTAACCATATGTTCGACATACAAGAATGAATCTGGATCTTCTGAAGCCATGCCATAAAAGTTTGGTAACACAGAAGGAGATATGTTTTTCATTTATATTTCCTCATCATGATTGTCTTCTGGTTCTTGAATAGGAAATTTAAAGGTTGACTCTTCCTCCTCTCTTTGATATTGTTGTTGTTCAGGAGTGGGTCTTCTTGCTGATCCTCCTCCTTCCTCAACCATTTTGATAGATTCCTCTAGTGATTTAATTGCTTGTTCAGTGTCACTTGTTCCAAAGAGAAGTTGTTCTAGAGATTGTTGAGTTATTTTTCTACTTTCTCTTTTTGTAGAGGATTCGGGGAGATGTTTCTTCTGTGATTCATGTGCCAATAGGATTTGTCTCTCAATAAGTGTAAGTCTTTGCCTTGATTTGTGGTTATCCTCTGATTTTTGTATGGTGACTTTCTCAGCTGGTGTTGTGTGTTCAATTTTTCCTAAAGGGTCTGCTCCTGGTGGTAGGTTAGTTTTTGGATGGGGGGTTTTTATGAATCTACCTTTATTATCTCTAGATCTAGGCATAAGCAAACATGACTTCTAAAATGACAATTAAATTCAAATCTATGTTTTGTTTTTGTTTATTTTAATTCTTTTTTTTTATATTTTGTTTTTTCTTTCAAAATCCTCTAAGTGCACCTCCCTGGCAACGGCGCCAAAATGTAGTGGTTAATCTAGGGTGCTAGATTAGACTAGATTTAATATCAACCAAGGTAGGTAAACTTAGAGGCGCGTGTCTAAAGTCTATAGACCTAAAAGGATCTCCTCTACCTAACTAAGTGTCTATTGTGACAGGCTATAGCACTCCTTTACAGGAGATTGAAATATGTTTCCTCTCACACCTTAACACTCAGATCATCCAATCTAATTGACTGTTCCAAAGAAACAGCTTGTTACTAGTCTGAGTTTTCAACCCTTTTACAAGGATATCATTCACAAAAGCTCTTTCCAGCTAACACACTAAGCATTCATGAAAACCAAAAACTCTTTTAAGCACATTAAAACTCATATGCATGAAAACAGAGTCCATAGATATACTTTGAAATTCAATGGTCAATCAAATATTTTACAAGATATTGTTCAATAATCTAGCAATCGAATTTTCAAGCTATCACCATGAATAATACTTGCAAGAACTTCTAATCGAATCAATAAACTCACAGGCAAGAAAATAACATCAAACACTATTCAACACTATTCATATTTGAAAACGCTATGGAAATGAAAATAAAAGTATACCAATCTCCATGTAGGGCCCGTCCATGCTTTAATGGCACACTTAGGAAACTTCAAGTGATGAAAACGTTAACACATAAGCACTGTAATGGTAAAACGATGCCTGGAATTAAGATCTGGAAATCAAATTACATGCAAGAGCAATGTTCTGGAAACAATACACAAGAACAGCAATGTTCTGGAAACAATACGCAGTCTTTTTAATCTGCTTCTCTCCTATCCTTCGTTCACTAACTTTCCCTTCTAATCGAATGTACATACATTATCATGCAGATGTTTATGCTTTTACAAGAAAGGTGATTTTTGTCTTTTCTAATCTTAACTGATTTCTAAAGCAAAACGAAATCAATTTAGGTAACTCTGGCTTTTTGCTGCTTTTGTGACCAAAAAGGTTGGTTTTGACCAGCATTGACCATTTATCCAGGAGCTTTAGATTCGTTGTTGAATAGATCTTTCACCATGTATGTACATCCTAGATCATGTTCCTATCCTTTGTTTTGATTTTCCTGCCATGCCACATGTCACATCATAAACCATTTATAGGAAGTCATGACATCCTGTAATTTTGTTGAAAATTTCTAATTTTTAACATAAAAAATCACAAATTAAATTTAATGTAAAATAACAACTATAATGCTTTGATTAATCAATTTCAATGGATTATGAGGGGTTTATGGGAGAAAATGATAGACAAATGATGGATTTCTAGAAGAAAAGGATGAAAATGAAATGGTACCAACAGCCATCCAAAAGAAAAGAGACTAGAGAGCGTAGCTCTGAAGTATATTTTTAAAAAGTAAATTGAAGCTTACAGGTATCCATTATTGTTTTCCATAAATGACAAGAATTATGTACTGTGCATAGAAATTAATGGCAGAATTGAATGACTGTCAATCAAGTTGCGCATCAAATTGAAGGAGCGAAACACAGCAGAAGAAACCATCTAGGTATTTCACAAAATCATGCTATTGATTTAATAGTGAAAATTTACAATATATATATATATATATATATATATATATATATATATATAGATAGATAGATAGATAGATAGATAGATAGATATGTATGTATAAACATTTTTCAAAGTCCATGGTAGCACAAAAAAATAGCATTTTGTAACCCCACACAGGTCTAAGGCACAAAGCCTTATAAAACCATCCATAACAGTCCTTATACAATCGACACAGGCCAAAGAGGGTTCCACATAACCCAGAACAAACCAAACTGAGTAGAGACCAAAGCATTACCAACAGCCAGAGATGGGATACATAAACTTTTTCCCAAATTGATAAAAAAAGTTACAAGAAGAGGACACGATGCATAGGAGGCCACCTATCAACATACAAACTAAGACCGAGAACAGGTAGAGGCATAGCGTAACTGCTTCCAACAAAATATATATGACCGCATAGCATAAACGGGAAGGACCCTACCCAGTTTGCGTAAATCCAGACCAGAAGGACGAAGACCCCATCATTTTCCCCAAAGACCAAATCCTTGCAACCACCATGACGAGGGCCGAGTACCCGCACAGACAAGCAGAGAATTAGTGAGGTAGCATAACCATAAACCCATAATAAAGAATAGAGAGAGGGTAGGATGAATACCCACAGTGGATACTTGAAGAGGTGGTCGGGCTCCATAGCTGAGCCACAAAACTGAGACCAACAGAGCATAGCCAACGGCACTAGAGCCAAGGAAAGCCAAGACAGAACAGAGCGCAACCAATGGCCAGAGGACCAGCAAATATTGAGACCCAACAGAGCATAAACCATGGCCACAAAGCCACAAGACCATTGTCTTCTCACCAGGAGCAAAGCTGTCAGCGAGAGTAAAAGGAAATGGAGAATTGAAACTAGAGTAGAGGAATTACCTTGAGTAGAAGTCGTCAAGCCGTCGTCGAAAGAGTCAAGTAGAGGACCTGTTAAAACAATGCAACCACTGAAACAGTTAAAAACAGTGCCTTCAACCTGATAAAATCAAATATCCGTGAACAAATATAGAGAAGCCAAGGCATACCCAGGGTGACCACACAACGCAAAACCTCCTTGAAAAACCATGCAAGAAGCAATCACCAGGTCTAATGAAACACCATCACACAGTTAACAAAATGACAAAGGACTAGAGCCAAAGGAGGACCCAGAAGACATCAGGAGGCAGAGCACCATCCTTTCCTTGTAGAACGAACCAGGTAAGAACGTAGGGGAGTAGAACCAGAACCGGTGGAAACATAACGAACTCAACCAAAACAGATCACAACATAGAGCCATGTCACACAGATCGAGACAACCTCGAGACAGAGGAGAATTAATTATCAACTAAAACCTTACCTAAAACCCCAAGCAAATACGAGCATGAGAAAATATGAATGCAGTCCAACCACCACGTAGGCTTGCCACCTCGGCGTCTCGACGATTGACACCAAATTTTGGTATCAAAGCAAGTTCTTTCCTTAAGGAAGAAAAAATATGGAAGTAGGAAGAAGAGGTCAAGGTAGAGCTATTAGGAGAGTAGCCGACAAAGGATTGCATGAATAAATCAGGATCTTAAGTGCCAGATTGGCAACGGTAGAAGCAGGGAGGCGTGGGGATCCAAAAGGTGGTGACGATAGTGAAGAAGAAGTTGCAGCGACGACAGATGGATCCAATGACGAAGGGCCAAAGATAAAATTATTAAAGTCTATTTTGTTAGGAAGCAACAAACTGAATCCAGAGCTTTTGAACTATGATGGCACTTTATCTACATAAGTATTTTTGGACTAGATTAGCGAGTTGGATAAATACTTCAAATGTGAAGAAATCATTGAGGATGATTTCTTCACATCTAGCACTGTGGTGGGACAGTGTGCAGGCAGAGAGGAGAAGGTCAAATAAGCCACCAATTAAAAAATGGAACAGGATGATTGTTAAGATGCAAAGTAAGTTTTTACCCAAAGATTTGCTCTATATAGGCAGGTACAGAACCTGAAACAAAGGGCAATGACTGTGAAGGAATATACAGAAGAATTCGACAAAGTGAATTTGCAAGCAGTTTATGTCGAAGATACCCAGAAAAGATAGCGAGGTTTGTGAACGGATTACGAATGGAGATACTAGATGAGATTAGTATTCTCTCCCCCAAGTCCATAGAGGAAGCCTATCAAAGTTCTTTAAAAGCAGAAGAGAAGATCAGCAAGAAGCAGAATGCCAGAAGAGGACATAGATCTGGCCGAGGAAGTGGACAGTCTTTTGGCAGAGGCAGAATTGCCAACAGCAATGAAGAAGGCAATAGTTCAAAAATTGCAAGACCAACTGATAAAGAAGGTAACACTAGAGGAGGAAGGCCTTACCAGTGAGGAAGAGGTAATGGAAGAGCTAGAGGAAATGCCTATCAGTATCACAAGTGGGGACACTAGTCTTTTGAATGTCTTGAAAGTGATCAAGTAGGACAAGGAGGAGCATATGTTGGTCAACCGGAGGAAGCTGAGGCACCACCTCAAGAAGTGGAGAACATACCTGAGACATGAGAGGCCTTGGTGTTGAACAAGTTATTGTTGAAACTAGCTAAAGAATTAGCTGACCAGACACACAGAAAGCACTATTCTGAACTGTGTGTAAATCACGTGGGAAATGTTGTAAATTGATTATTGATAGTGGAAGCACTAAAAACCTGGTAGCCACTGAAATGGTAGAGAAAGTGGGTTTAAAAAAATTGAAGCACCCAACACCATATCAGGTGTCTTGGTTACAAAAAGGACATCAACTACTGGTTGATGAGAAGTGCGAAGTGGAGTTTCATATTGGTAGGTATAAGGATAAGGTAACTTGTGATATTATGCCGAGGATGTGTGCCATATACTACTGGGTAGACCATGGCAATGTGAGAGGAAAGTAGTCCACGATGGGAAGACAAACAATTATAGGTTTGGGAAAGATGGGATCAAACATACGTTGGTACCCATGAAAGAGGAGGATACAACAGAAAATAGTGGAACAAAAGCGTTATTGTTAGGAAGAAAAGTGTTCATACAATAGATTGGAGATGATGGAATAAAGTTTGCAATTGTGCGAAGGCCGAGAGTAGTGTTAATCCACACTGAGATTACTGATTTTCCTGAGGAGATACAAGATATGCTACATGAGGATCAGTCACCATATTGATTTCATTCCAGAAGCTAGTTTACCAAAAAAAGTTGCTTATCGGATGAGTCCAAAGGACAAGGAGGAGATGAGGAAGCAGGTACAGGAGTTGTTGGACAAAGGGTTGATTCAAGAGAGTTTAAGTCCTTGTGTGGTTCCAACAGTCTTAACTCCCAAGAAAGGAGGAGAGTGGCGGATGTGTACTGATTCTTGAGCAATAAATAAGATTACCATCAGGTACAAGTTTCCCTTACCACGGATGTATAATATGATGGACTGTTTGAGTGCAGTGGCATATTTTTCAAAGATTGATTTAAAAAGAGGATATCATCATATTCAGATTCTAGAAGGAGACGAGTGGAAGACTGCTTTCAAGACCAATGAAGGCCTGTATGAATGGCTGGTCATGCCATTTGGATTGAGCAATGCACCCAACACATCCATGCGCTTGCTGAATGAGATGGTGATGGAATATATTGGAAATTTCATGATTGTCTATTTAGATGATGTCCTTATTTTCAGTAAGACAAGGGAAGAACATTTCCGACGCATTAGGTGTGTCTTGGAAAAATTGCAACAAAATAAGTTGTTGTTAAATTTGAAAAAGTGTATGTTTTTTAAGGAGTTAATTTTTTTAGGGTTCGTGATTTCAGAAAATGAACTAAAGATGGATCCAGAAAAGGTTGCAGCCATAGTTAGCTGGCCATCCCCTAAGAGTTTGTTTTCGGTACGGATTTTTCATGGGTTGGCGAGTTTTTATCAGAAATTTATAAAAGATTTTAGTGGGATTTTTCCACCCATGGTGGATACCATTAAAAAACAAAATCAACCTTTTCATTGGATGGGGTCGGCTGAAAATATTTTTCAACTGCTGAAAAAGAAGATCACTGAAAGACCCATTTTGAGGTTACCAAAATTCAACAAACGTTTTCAAGTTCGTTGCGATGCCAGTGGGATAGCCATTAGAGCAGTACTTAGCCAAGAGGACAAACCAATGGCCTATTTCAGCGAGAAGTTGAATGAGAGTAGACAGTAACATATGTCCTACGACAAGGAGTTTTATGCAGTGGTACAAGCACTGAAACATTGGATACATTACTTAATGGGAAATGAATTTGTTTCTATTTTTGGACAATTTTTCTTTGCAATATGTCATGCAACAACATAATTTGAACCAGAAACACGCAAATTTGGTGGAAAACCTCTAGAGTTTTAAGTTTGTGTTGAACCACATTAATGGACAAGCCAACAAAGTGGCATATGCGTTAAGTAGGAGGAGTTTGATTTTACAGGAAAGAAAAGTGCAGGTGTTAGGCTTTGAGCATCTCAAGGATCTGTATGAAACAAATGTAGACTTTAAGGAAGCATACGAAGCTTGCAAGAATCCACTGTTGAGGGACAATAGTTCATGGCTAGACTATAATATACAAGAAGGATTGTTGTTCAGGGGAAGACAATTGTATATCCCAGAATTTTCAATGAGGGAAAATTTAATTCAGGAGAAACATAGTGGGGGTCTAGCTGGATATTTTGGCATAGACAAGGCTTTGAACCAAGTAAGTCACTTCTATTATTTGCTGAAGATGCAACAAGACGTATAGAGATATGTGGCTAGATGTAAGATGTGTCAACTGGAAAAGGGACACAGTCAAAATATGGGATTGTATATGCCCCTACTTATTCTGGACAGACCATGGGACTCAGTCAGTTTAGACTTTGTCTTAGGCTTGCCAAGGACACATAAGGGGTATGATCCAATCATCGTAGTAGTGGATCGCTTTACTAAGATGGCACGTTTTATTCCATTTAAAAAGACCAACAATGACATGTATGTAGCCCACTTATTCTTCACAGAAATTTCAAACTACATGGCTTTCAAAAGTCTATTATTTCAGATAGGGATGTGAAGTTCATAGGTCATTTTTCATGGACTTTGTGGAAGAAGTTAGATACTAAATTAAATTTCAGCTTAGCTTATCATCCACAAACCAATGGGCAAACTGAGGTAGTGAACCGAAGTCTGGGGAATCCATTACGTAGTTTGGTTGGTGAAAATTCACAACAATGGGATTGTGTACTCGCACTAGCAGAGTTCACTTATAACGATTCACCCAACAGGAGTACGAGTAGAAGTCCTTTCTAGATCCTATACGGAATGCACCCCCGTGGTATGCACGAGTTGCGGGACTTGGGTCAGTTGGAACGAAGGAGCGTTGATGGGGAAGATTTGGAAAAGGTGATCAATGAACTTCATGAACAGGTGAAAACCAAATTGCAGGACAGTAGCTAAAGATATAAGCAGAAGGTAGAATTAAAATGACGGGAAGTGCAATTCAATGTAGGGGACCTGGTATTGGCACATCTACAGAAAGAGAGGTTTCCCAAAGGGGAATGTAACAAGCTCAAACTGAAAAAAATAGGGCCTTGCTGGATACTGTGAAAGTTCTCTGTCAATGCATATGAACTACAACTACCCCTGGGTATCAGGATCTTACCCATTTTCAATGTGGCAGGGGACTAGATATAAAGGTAAACTAAAGCTAGAGTTGGGTGTAGGAAAAAGGTCTATGAACACAAATAAACCAAATCCAAACTCAAGAAAAGGTATAGTAGGCTACTGTATGAGAACCAATAATGGAAAAGGTGATTGATGGTCAATGGAGTAGAAGGTTCTCCATGAAGAGGAAAAAACTACAAGTTGTTGTTTCTAAATAGTTAGTCAGGAGCCCATAAACATACAAGACCACCCACATACCAAAACCAGAAGTCGATTAAGATACTAATACAAGAATTGATGAATATTAGAAAGGAATTAAGAGTTACCCAAGACCAAGTGGCCATTATGGAGTCAGGTTGTGAAGACTGAAAGGTTGAAGTAGACACCTATGTCTCTAGCTCTAGAGGAGCGCTTGTATAACAACGATCATCTACCACAGTGAAACAACCCCTATCTACTGCCTCCCACTACCCAATTCTCCTCCACTTCAACATAGATCTTCCACCGAAGAAAATTAGGAATAGAGCCCAACTAATAGTGGTTCCTACAAAAATCACACCAGGAATACACAAAGTAGAGTTCCCTAGAATTATTGTTGACCAGACATTATCATACTTCGCAGTTCTCCAACTTGCCTTAAGCCATCGCTCCTGTAGTGGGGAATGAGTCTTTTCCCCGTCACCTTGATGCTACAATCAGATAACAAATTCGAAACTAAAGCTCTACAAGTCATATTCCATGGCCTCCTTCATATCTAATGTTTGCATGCTTGTGCATGTAGGGGATTGGCCACACCATCCTCTACATTTAATAGTCGCTCATTAATGGGGTGGCAAGCTCATTTTCCAACCCCACTCATTTCTTCAGTAGTCACCCCCATTTGGGAATTTCTATCATCTTCCAAAATGGATTATAAGGACTCAATCCAATTTGTTTGTTCTTCCATTAGCCAAATTGAGTTCAAGCAAAGGTCTTTATTCTCACACCCCAGATTAGAAAGAAACTCAGTTATCTTACTACTTGTTTTCTTCGTTTGTGAGGTTATAACATAATTAAAAGAAACAGAGCAATCCATAAATATGAAAGATAAATGAGAGATAAACAACCAATTCTCCAACACTTGGCTTGTTTCTTGGGGGGTTTAGATATAGGGAGGCCATTGATTATTTTTTTCACTCTCAAAATCACCAATCAAATTTAATAATTTGTAATCATTATAGTTCATGGCATTTCCACCTTCATTGCTCTTGAGTTTTAATCATTATAACTCATCACATCTCCACGTTCATCATTCGTATTGAATATAAAGATAGTGAATGGTACAAATGGAAAATGGATTTTATTGAGAGGATTTCCCAAAAGATGTAGGAGCATCCAATTAGGGAGGCGACAGCTGGACAAGCTGTTAAAATTAAATTCACTTTTAGTTTAATTTTATCTTATGTTTAAAACAAGGTTGTGAGTAGAAAGGAGAAGGTCAAATAAGCCACCAATTAAAAAATGGAATAGGATGATCGCTAAGATGAAAAGTAAGTTTTTACCCAAAAACTATAAGATTGCTCTATATAGATAGGTACAGAATCTGAAACAAAGGGCAATGACTGTGAAGGAATATACAGAAGAATTCTACATAGTGAATCTACGAGCGGGTTATGTCAAAGATACCCCAGAAAAGACAATGAGGTTTGTGAATAGATTATGAATGGAGATACTAGATGAGATTAGTATTCTCTCCCCCAAGTCCATAGAGGAAGCCTATCAAAGTAATTTAAAAGCAGAAGAGAAGATCACTAGGAAGCAGAATGCCAGAAGAGGAAGTGGATCTAGCCGAGGAAGAGGACAGTATTTTGGCAGAGGAAAAAATTCCAATAGCAATGAAGAAGGCAACAATTCAAAAACTGTAGGACCAACTGATAAAGAAGGTAACACTAGAGGAGGAAGGCCTTACCAGCAAGGAAGAGGTAATGGAAGAGGCAGAGGAAATTCCTATTAGTGTTACAAGTGTCACAAGTAGGGACACCGGTCTTTTGAATGTCCTAAAAGTGATCAAGCAGGACCAAGAGGAGAATATGTTGTTCAACCGGAGGAAGTTGAGGCACCACCTTAAGAAGTGGAGAACATGCCTGAGACAAGAGAGGCCTTGGTGTTGAACAAGGTATTGTTGAAACCAACTAAAGAATTAGCTGACCAGACACAACAGAAAGCACTGTTCCGAACTGTGTGTAAATCACATGGGAAATGCTATAAATTTATTATTGATATCGGAAGCACTGAAAACCTGGTAGCCAATGAAATGGTAGAGAAACTGGGTTTCAAAAGATTGAAGCACAAAACCCCATACCGAGTGTCTTGGTTACAAAAAGGACATCAACTACGGGTAGATGAGGAGTGTGAAGTGGAGTTTCATATTGGTATGTATATGGATAAGGTAACTTGTGATATTATGTTGATGGACGTGTGCCATATACTGTTGGGTAGACCATGGCAGTATGACAGGAAAGTAGCCCACAATGAGAAGACAAACTGTTATAAGTTTGCGAAAGATGGGATCAAGCATATGTTGGTACCCATGAAAAAGGAGGATACAATAGAAAACAGTGGAACAAAAGCAATATTGTTAGGAGGAAAAGAGTTCCTACAGTATATTAGAGATGATGGAATAAAGTTTGCAATTGTGCGAAGGCCAAGAGCAGTGTTAATCCACACTGAGATTACTGATTTTCCTGAGGAGATACAAGATATGCTACAAGAGTTTAGTGACATTGTAGTGGATGATTTACCGATAAATTACCACCAAGAAGGAGTATCAGTCACCATATTGATTTCATTCTAGGAGCTATTTTACCAAACAAAGTTGCTTACCGAATGATTCCAAAGGACAATGAGGAGATGAGGAAGCAGGTACAGGAGTTGTTAGACAAAGGGTTGATTCGAGAGAGTTTAAGTCCTTGTGCAGTTCCAACAGTCTTGGCTCCCAAGAAAGGAGCAGAGTGGCGGATGCATACTGATTCTCAAGCAATAAATAAGATTACCATCAGGTACAAGTTTCCCTTACCACGGAAGGATGATATGATGGACTATTTGAGTGGGGCGACGTATTTTCGAAGATTGATTTAAAAAGCAGATATCATCAAATACGGATTCAAGAAGGAGACGAGTGGAAGACCGCTTTCAAGACCAATGAAGGCTTGTATGAATGGTTGGTCATGCCATTTGGATTGAGCAATGCACCCAACACATTCATGCGCTTGATGAATGAGATGTTGAAGGAATATATTGGAAATTTTGTGATTGTGTATTTAGATGATATCCTTATTTTCAGTAAGACAAGGGAAGAACATTTCCGACATATTAGGTGTGTCTTGGAAAAATTGTAGCAAATTAAGTTGCTCTTAAATTTGAAAAAGTGTATGTTTTTTTAGAAGGAGTTAATTTATTTGGGGTTCGTGATTTCAGAAAACGAATTAAAGATGGATCCGGAAAAGGTTGCAGCCATAACTAGCTGGCCATCTCCCAAGAGTTTTTGTGAAGTATGGAGTTTTCATGGGTTGGCGAGTTTTTATCGGAAATTTATAAAAGATTTCAATGGGATTTGTGCACCCATGGTGGATACCATTAAAAAAGAAAATCAACCTTTTCATTGGACAGAGTCAACCGAAAAGAGTTTTCAACTGCTGAAAAATAAGATCACCGAAAGACCCATTTTGAGGTTACCAGATTTCAACAAACTTTTTATAGTTTGTTGTGATGCTAGTGGGACAGCAATTGGAGCAGTACTCAGCCAAGAGGACAAACCAGTGGCCTATTTCAGCGAGAATTTGAATGAGAATAGACAGAAATATACGTCCTATGACAAGGAATTTTATGCAGTGGTACAAGCACTGAAACATTGGAGACATTACTTAATGGGAAATGAATTTGTTCTATTTTCGGGCAATTCCGCTTTACAATATGTCATGCGACAGCATAAGCTGACCCATAAACATGCGGAGTGGGTGGAATACCTCCGGAATTTTATGTTTGTGCTGAAACACATCAGTGGACAAGCCAACAAAATGGCAGATGCGTTAAGCAGGAGGAGTTTGATTTTATAGGAAAGCAAAGTGCAGGTGTTAGGTTTTGAGCATCTCAAGGATCTGTATGAAACAGATGTAGACTTTAAGGAAGCATACAAAGCTTGACAAAATCCATTATTTAGCAACAAAATTTTGTGACTAGACTATAATATACAGGAAGGATTGCTATTCAGGGGAGGACAGTTGTGTCGCCCAGAATGTTCAATGAGGGAAAACTTAATTTAGGAGAAACATAGCAGGGGTCTCGCTGGACATTTTGGCATATACAAGACTTTGGCGCAAGTAAGTCACTTCTATTATTGGGTGAAGATGCGACGAGATGTATAGAGATATGTGGCTAGATGTAAGATGTGTCAACTGGCAAAGGGACACAGTCAAAATATGGGATGTACATGCCCCTACCTATTCCAGACATACCATGGGACTCAGTGAGTTTAGACTTTGTCTTAGGCTTGCCGAGGACACAAAAGGAGTATGATTCAATCATGGTAGTAGTGGATCACTTGACTAAGATGACACATTTTATTCCCTGTAAAAAGACCAGCGATGCCATGCATGTAGCCCACTTGTTCTTCATAGAAATTGTCAGACTACATGGTTTGCCAAAGTCTATTATTTCAAATAGGGACGTGAAGTTCACGGGTCATTTTTGGCGGACTTTTTGGAAGAAAGATACTAAATTAAATTTCAGCTCAACTTATCATCCACAGACCGATGGGCAGGCTAAGGTAGTGAATCGAAGTCTGGGGAATCTGTTACGTAGTTTGGTTGTTTGGGAAGCATTACCAACAGCCAGAGATGGGATACATAAACTTTTTTCCAAATTCATAAGCAAAATTTACAACAGAGGACACGGTGCACAGGAGGCCACCTATCGACAGACCAACTAAGACCAAGAACAGATAGAGGCATAACCTAACTGCTACCAACAAAATATATATGACCGCATAGGGTAAACAGAAAGGACCCTACCCAGTTTGCGTAAAGCCGGACCAGAAGGACGAAGACCCCAACATTTTCCCCAAAGACAAAACCCTGGCAACCAACGTGACGAGGGTCGAGTACCTGCACAAACAAACAGAGAAGTATTATAGAGTTGAGACTTCTGTGATGCATAACATGTTTGAGAGAATGATTTCAGCAAAATCACATAGAAAATCATTTGTCGACACATTTCAAGCCAACCAGTGTGGTTCAATGTCAGGACAAGTTGAAGAACACATCTGAGCAACAAGTTAAATAGGGGATGCAGGTCCTTCCAATAGCTATATTTGACTAGGCAATGGTTAAAAATGACTTCTAATGGCTAGATTTGACCAGGGACCAGGTTGATAAGGATCAAGGGGAGGGGTCAAAGATGTTACAGTGAAAAATCTCTTAAATAAATTATTAGGGCAAATTAAATTAAATTAATATTATTAATAATATTATTAATATTATTTTAGAAATAATACTATTAATTTCTATATTATTAGTATTAAATATTTAAGGTGAATAATTCTATTAAAAAGAATAATATATTAATTATTACTAAATTATCCGTTACTATGAATACTAACATTAAAATTCTTAAAATATGAGGGTAAAATCCTAATATTAAATTAAAGTAACCAATTGGTTTAAATTGATATTAACATTATCATTCTTAACTTCAAAATAATATTATTACTATTACTATTATTAATTTTAATAATAGTCTAGGGTAAATAATTCCATTATTACTAATTACCAAAATATTTTACTCGAGTAAATATATTAAAGTGACTCATGTTAAAATAATAGTAATATTATTATTATTAATTTCAAAATAATATTACTATTAATACTAGCCTAGGATAAATAGTCCAATATTACTAATTATTAATATGTTTTACTGGAGTAAATTAATATTAAAAATTATAACACTATCATTATTATCATTAATAATTATAATAATAATGAATATAGTAACAATAGTTTAATAATATTAATAATATTATTCTTTTAAGAGAATTATTCTTTCGTAAAACATATTAATAATTAGTAATATTAGATCATTTACCCTAACAAGACAGAATTTACCAATACTACGCGAAGTATTTGTAATGTTTGTGCACGCTGTAATTGATGCAACATACACAAGACCTAAAAAGAGAGAGAAATCCCCGGTTTTTCATCACTCCGCGTTCCCTTTCACATTTGAAGTATTCGTCAAGATTTCACTGTTTTTGCAACTTTAATGTACATTTTGATTATATTTATGGTGACACGTCGGGAAAGAAATTTGGATTATAAGCTATAAAGTTGTACGACAGGCATTATAAAAAGACTTTGCTTCACGTCACAAAGACATTACGAAGACTAACCGGTCATTCATACATTAAGTCTCATTTAAAGAGGACAGACATTATTGACTACCATGTTCATGAAGGGAATGGCCTTCCTCTTGCCCCAGGTGGCACTCATGGCCTGAACCCTCTCCACTTATATGAAATTTGTTGGTTGTCTCTTGGTTTTGTTTGAGTTGTGGGTTATCTGGGTATGCTATTTTTGGGACCCATATAAAAACTAGAAACAATTTCTCTATTTTTGTTTTACTTCTATGGATAACAAATCTAGTTAGAGTGAAGTCGGGAGAGAAAAAGGTCTGTGTAATGTATGTTGTATCTCTTTGATGAATTAATGAAAAAAATTCATCGAACAAAAAAAATTGAATGTGGATTATAATTAAAATATTTTAATATACAAAATTAAGTAATATTAATGTGTACTTAAAATATATTAAAAACAAAAAAAATATTTAATGGTTAAAACATTTCAAGCAGTTTTGGTATTCTACATTTTGATCTTGGTCAAATCTGCCTAAAATCCAATAAACATTTGTTAGATTTGTAAGTTTAAGTTGTGCAATATTTACAAGCAATCAAATATGTCAAAGTATAAATATTTCTTTTGCACTTAAAATAGGTTTGCAACTTACTAAATTTGATCCCTCTCGACGCTCACTAGGTCCATGGTTAAGATGGATCTATACCGGTTTTAGATCAATTTACACCTTCAATTTATTCCAAGTTCTTTGTGTCGTGCTTGAAAATGGACTAAATCTTTTTGTATTTTTTTGTGGAAATTTATTTAATTCAAACCAAATTACATGTACCAACTACTTTAGGTGTATTTTTCATAAAACAATTGAGAAAGTACTACACGTCATTTTTTCACCATTAAGAAAATGACTTCATATCCAAATATGTCACTATTTGATGAATCGTTTTGATAATCCCCTACAAAGTGTTGGGATGGGGTCCCCTAGGTCAATTTTGGGGCAAAAGTCCAAGTTTTGGGGTAAAAGCCAAAGTTTTATGTAAAGGAATGTAAATTCTCTGCAAGTTGTGGTCGCAGAGCGTGTAGATAGTTAAAGAGTCAAAAAGGGTTTTACTATTCTTTATGTAAGTTAGGTCGGCTTTTTGAACATCTATCCATGGTATAAAGACCATGGGATTGTATAAATAGGCGTGTCTTAGAGAGTCTAAGACATGATATTGATGATGAAGATGAATGTAATTGGTCAATAGGAGGAAGATTGTAAAAGTATGAGAGGAGGAAAAGGCTCTGCAACTATATCCACAGAGGCCTAGAGTAGAGTTCGCAACTAAGTGCGTGGACCCCTTCAACTGAGTGTGCAGGGAAGACTTGAATTTGTGAGTTGAACTAAATATCAATAAAGAAGATTATTACAGAAATTCCTGTGTTATACCTATTTACTTCTATTATGTATGAATGCACTTTATGTTGTGATGAATGATGGGTTTATGAAATAATGTTTTATTGATGCGCAAATTTACTAGATCTATATTGTTATGTGAACAAAACTGACATTAAGGGTTTACATGAAGATTATATCATTGTATGTTAAAGTTATCAAACACTTAAGCAGATCTGAGTAAATATTGGGTTAAGAGTAATCTTTGATGCATGTAAGTGTTGGGTGTGGAGCCTAATTATCTTCTATATTCAAAGGTATCGCCGCATTGGACCCCAGTTCGAAATGGGGCAGCGCCCCCGAAGCTTAGAATAGACGTAAAATTATCTTGTAAAAGTATAGTAATTTCTAGTTAATCTAGGCTGTTCATTAGGCAGATGATCTGACGGTAGAAGTTATGTTTAATTTAGGGTTTTTTGCCCTAGAAAGTAACCCCTCACTATATATGAGGAAATTGTAGTGCGTCTATGGATATCTGAATATCTGTATTTTGAGTGAGAAAGAGAGAGGAGATTGAGAGTGAAGAGGGAGCTACAGTGGATCTGTTTTAGGTTGTATCTCTTCAGTTTTCTAGATAATATAAAAAGAAGGACTGGCTGTTTTCTCTGTGGATGTAGCTCAAACTAGGTGAACCACGTATATCTGTGTCTCTTGTTTTATGTGTTTTCTTTGTTTATATTTCTGCAATATTTTATGTGTTCCATTGCTCTGTAATATATAATTTTCTAACAACTGGTATCAGAGCAGAAGGTCTATTTGGCTGATAAACTCGCAGCAGAGAAGGGTTCCTCGTTTGAGTGGCAACAATGGCAGAAGATGGTAGGTTTAGGGTCGAAACATTTAACAATCAAAACTACCAGCTGTGGAAGATGCAGATGGAAGATTATTTGTATTAGAAAGATTTGTACCTACCATTGAGCGAAAAGACAAAGAAGCCGACGAGTATGACAGACACAGAATGGAATATTCTCGACAGAAAGGCTCTTGGAACAATATGGTTGTGCCTATCAGCATCGGTAGCATTTAATATTTCAAAGGAAATGACAAAAGAGGGTTTAATGTCGACATTGGCCTAACTATATGAAAAACCCTCGGTCTCAAATAAGGTATTTATTATGAAGTGTTTATTTAATATGAAGATGTCGGAAGGTGGATCTATTGCAGACCATTTACATGATTTTAATATAGTTACAAGTCAGTTATGTTCTGTAGCGGTAACTTTTAATAATGACGTTAGGGCTCTGTTATTTCTATACTCATTTCCAGAAAGTTGGAATGGTTTAGTTATGGCCATTAGTAACTCTATCTCTAGATCTAGTACTTTAAGTTTTGATGATGTTTTCGGTGCAATCCTTAGCGAGGAAATGCGACGGAAAAGCTCCGGTGAGACATCAAGTAATGCTTTGACTACAGAGACTAGGGGAAGAAAAATGGAAAGAGGAAAGAGCCGAAGATATCGCAGTAAGTCAATAAAAGGTAGATCCAAGTCCATTTTGGGGATAGTGTGCTGGAAATGCGGGAAGAAAGAACACCTGAAGAAAGACTGCAAGTCTCGGAAGGGAAAAGAAGGAGATGCGCAACAAGAAACTAATCATGAAGTGAATGTAATAGGTGATGTGTTGCAAGATGCTTTGATTCTTTCATTAGAAAATATTATTGATGCCTCGGTGGTAGATTCAGGGGCCTCATTCCATGCCACACCTGATAGGAAACATTTTCATGATTATGTTCAAGGAGATTTTGGACAGGTTCAATTGGGTGACGATAAACCCTGTAAAATCATTGGAATGGGTGCAGTTTTCATAAAACAACAAAATGGAAATCAGTGGCTATTGAAGGAGGTAAGGCATGTTCCAGATCTGAATAAAAATTGGATTTCAACAGGGCAGTTGGGAGGTGAAGGTTGTGTAACTACTTTCACAAATAAAACCTAGAAGGTCACTAAAGGATCCCTAGTGATAGCGAAAGGAGGAAAGGTCGGTACATTATATTTATGCAATGATATTTCTAATTTTGTTAATGCTTTAACCTCTAGAGGAGAAGATATGGCATTGTGGCATCATAGGTTCGGGCACATGAGTGAGAAGGGGATGCAGATTATTCACTCAAGAAATTTGTTGCCAGGTTTGAAGCATGTTGATTTAAAATTTTGTGAGAATTGTGTTTATGGAAAACAAAAGAGAGTTAGATTCCTCAGAGTTGTGAAAGAAAAGAAGAGAGAGAAATTAGAGCTTGTGCATACAGATGTATGGGAACCTGCTCAGGTATCATCTCTTGGTGGCTCTTGTTATTATATTACTTTTATTGATGATGCAACTAGAAAAACCTGGATTTATTGTATTCGAAATAAATTTAATGTATTTGATACTTTCAAGAAATGGAAAGATTTTGTTGAAAATGAGACAGGAAAAAGGTTGAAATGTTTCAGATCAAACAAATTCTAAGTCTAGTAGCAGCTAAAGATTTTCATCTTGAGAAGTTAGATGTAAAGACAACCTTTCTCCATGGGGATTTGGAGGAAGAAATATATATGCGGTAGCCACAAGGATATGAGGTAAAAGGGAAGGAGAAACTAGTGTGCAGGTTGAAAAAGAGCTTGTATGGCTTAAAACAGGCTCCAAGGCAGTGGTATCTAAAATTTGATAGGTTTATGTCTGAACAAGGTTATACTAGATGTCACTTAATCATTGTGTTTATCTCAAAAGGAAAAATGATGACAGCTATATTATATTGTTATTGTATGTAGATGACATGCTTGTTGTAGGTTCTAAGATGCACGAAATAAATGTGCTCAAAATAAAATTGGCAAACTCATTTGCAATGAAGGATTTGGGTGTTGCAAAACAAATCCTTGGT